>JANHFP010001524.1:9966-26127 GCA_032468135.1 Calamaria suluensis
ATGGCTGTACACCGCCCCGAGTCCGCGAGGAGAGGGGCGGTATATAAATCAAATAAATAAATAAATAAATAAATAAAATCTCTCTGCATTCAATTTCAATGGATTTTAAGTCTAAGGTAATGAGAGAAAACCTCATTATCTAAGCACTGCCTGATTTGATGCACTCTGTATCTAAGAGTCCTTGATTGATGTACTGTAGCCTTTCTTTGCAGAAGCGTTTCTGTAGCCATTAATAATTTTGATTGTCATTTTTTGCACCTTTCTTTGCTCTAAAATAATCCCTTTCAAAGTGTAATGATCAGTGCTTTGAATGCTAAAATCCCTAGTTTCCAATAATTGAATTTCCCTTTGTTGTGGCAGCTGTACATAGTTACATTTTCATCAAGCTTCCCACCATGACAAAAGATCTCTTTCCTGGTGTTACTAAGAACTCATTAATGTACTGGTGAGATTTTATGTCAACATATATCACTTCACAGTTGTTCACACTGAATTTAATTTTATCTAGCTAGCTATCTTTTTTTTAGAAACCATCCCCTTCACAGATGCATTAAATGTGGTTTATAAACTCATTTCACTCAGTTTGGAGGCTTTGGGAGATTTTTGCAGTCCATTTTTGATGTTACCAAACTGAATAGTTTTAATTTCATCACCCAACCCAATAACTACTCAGCCCTAATTTTAGTAGTAGTAGTTGTTCAGTTGCTAAGTCATATCTGACTCCTTGTGACCCCATGGACCATAGCACCCCACCCCCACCCCACTACTATCTCCTGGAATCTACCCAAATCTATCTTCTTTGTTTCAATGACATTATCTAACCTCATTTTGCCTTCCATATTTCCCAGCACAAAGGTCTTTTCCAATGAGTCCTCTCTTCTCATTTGGTGACCAAAGGTTGGGGACCCATGGTCTAGACCACAGTCACTAAACTCGGAAGCCCGACAATGCTCATTTTAGTTCAGACTTTACCAGATTAAAGTCCATGGTGTCTAACACATTCTGAACAATAAATTAACATGATTTGCATCATTTTACCTTATAAGAGATGTAAGTTGAAGGCAAGTGATGTCAGTTATATTTTTTCGGGTTCCACAGATATTTGGCTTTAACATACATTCCCCCTCCCCCAAATCCTCCATAAAATCACACATGCAAATAAACAATAGCAGTTATAACAACACTCCCTGGAGGATTCCAATTTACACATCTCATCAGTGTGAAAATTGGCCATTAATTCCCATCTTGGTTTCAGTTCTTCATCAGTTGTCAATGATTGTTTCTTCCTCTTAGTTAAATTTACTCAGATATTTTTTTATTTCTTTTCTAAAAAAAATACCCCTGGCTCAGTATTGTCAACATGTGTGTTAACATCCTCAAATACATCTTATACAAATAAGATTTAACTTTACAGAAGCTATTTTGGTTTCTTTTCATCAAGTTTCATTCTTTCTTGCATTTGCTTATTTTACTTTTAAAATAAATATTTTATTGTTTTATTTTATTTTTAATAACACTTTCAATAATTTTCTGTAGAACTGATAACAAAACTCACTGGCCTAATACCGTTATTGCCCCCTTAAGCCCCTGTGAGTCACACTGGCTTTTTTCCAGTTCTCTAGAAGTTCTGTGTCCTTAAAAGAAGATAAACAATTTCATATTAAAGTTCTTCAAAAACTTCTATGTGGATATTGTTTGCACTTGAGGTTCTATTTATTTTTAGTGTGTCAATTTGGCTCATAATTTCATCTAACATTACCTCTTTGTCCTGCCTACACAATCCTATACATATTTACTCAAGCATAAGCCCCACTGAGCTCAGTGGGTCTTATTCTAATATAAAATTACATTAGGTTTCAATCTTAAACATTCTTTTACTTGAAGGTAATATAAATTGAACTCAGTTGCATGATGGTTCTAAGTCCTTTTTAATTCTACGAAATCTAATTTTATTTGCTTGCACTTTCAAAAGGCTTTTGATAAAATTACCAAATATCCTTGAGCAGACTTAGCAGTTGTGGAATAAGAAGACAGGTTCTCTTTTGATTAGAACTGGATAAAGCAAGCAAGCAAGAATAAACAGATCTCACAATTAATACATCTAAATAATGGAAATGTAAGCAATGAAGGGATGCTTTGGAATGCAGCACTTTTTATCATTTAAACCACACACCCACACAAACACAATTACTTTAAATGATAAACACTAGTTCCATAAGATCATTTCATTGTTAAGGACTCAAAAATTATATTTCTGACTGGGACATGGTATTAAAAAGCAAATGTAGTTCTGAAGCATACAATACCTAACTTTAGATATAAAATAATGACATGAGGCATAGTTGTGACCAATCAAAAAAGGAATTTAATTGGCTGACCTGCAAAAGCCAAATATATTAACTTGGGGAGTAGTAGTTCGAATACAGAGGATACATATAGGGCTTTGCTGGTCAATTATATAACAGTTTATTCAAAAATAAATTCAGTTGTCTTTGATACATTTAGACTGCAGCGATTATCCCACAACTATAAGTAACATTCCACAAAGTTGAAAATGGCATTTCTGAGTAAAACACATAGAACTGCACTGTGTTTGTTACTCTTGGTTTTCTTGTACAGCCCAGTAAGTTTAAAAAAAAACAAAAAAAAAAACTTTCGGCTGGAGATGACACCAAATGCCTGAGTACTCACAAACTGCCATCTCCTGTTGTGTTCCTGTTGTAAATTTGTAGTAACCTGAAGTCATGCCTAGTTTCTAGGTTACCCTTCTACTCTCTCTGCAAATTAAGCACTACAGAAATCTCTGCAGTAAGTTGTGAATTTTCCAGATATTTTCATAGTAAGAAATGCACTTGAAAAAACTAAAGTATGGCAAATCAAAGGAAATACAGCAACTTCCTAAGTGTTGGCAGAAAATAGATGTTTGAGAAGAGAAAAGTAGTTTGAATCAGGAATATAGGCAATAATGTGGCTCTTTGTCACTCAATGACAATTCATTCAAAATTATTCAATTGTCTTTAGTTGTGAAGGTCATCCTTCAACAGATGAAGTTTTAAAATGTGTGCATTATGTAGTTAAGCCAGAAACACCATAATAAAAAGCTGGGTCAGAAGAGCTTTAGTAACAATATTTCTGAGAGACACAGAACATTTTTAAGGCAGAGAAATTACTATTTATATACTATTCTATGTATCAACCTGCCTGGTGCATTTTGAATAAAATAAATGTAGGCAATTTCTGTGCACAGCACAATTTATTATTGCAGCTACCAAGATATGGAAACAAGAATGGCTGTTGTAGATCCGCTTGAGATGTATCCACCATCTGAGAATCTGAGGGCTGAGTTTTCTCCTGAAATTAAAGTTTTTAAGTGATTCTTACTAATGTTACTGTTGGAGATTTGATCTAATCCAAGAGCAGTTAATGCAATTCCATGGGTACCAATCTGGCTATAGCTGTTCTCATTGATGACCTGTTGCATCTGCTTTGTTCATACTGTACACATTTTAATTTAAAAATGTAAATGTTGAAAAGCCCCAGCTACACTCTCATATTTAAAGATAAATCATATAGACCTACTGGTTAATGCTTTGTTAGTAGTAGTCCATATAGTTTGAAAAAAACCCACAAAGTTAAACTGGGTTTTAGGAGGATTCCAGGAAGATGGAGGAAGCATCTTCACTAATTTGTTTTAGCATGTTTTATGACTGCTAGTTGAGGTAAAATTTGGGAGAATGTCCTTCTTCTTGTATCATATCCATCATTGGACATTGGCAATCATTTTGGCCATCCTATTTTTATCAACGACCGCACGAAAAAGTGGTACTGGGTTTTGTCCAAACCAGTCCCTTAAGATTTTGAAGCCATGATGCTCTTCTTCTGCCTAGACCACAGCATACTTTCAAAAATGGTCAATTACTCCAGAAAACTGCCCATCATTTTCTAATTTATCTTAACCTATTACTGTTGTTTTTAGTATCTGTAAGTGCCATGAATCATTCTGATGTATTCTTTCCATCTGCCTTCTATGCATCCACTCTTAATGAGTTAAATTACAGGTGGGGGGGGAGGAGAAAATATTTCCTTTTGCTTAATAAAATAACATTCTAATTCTGACTATAGGCTTCATACAATCCATTCAAATTGCAATTAAGCACCAATGAGTTGAATATGCATGCATTAAAGTTTATATTTCTTTTGTTGGTTCAGAAATTATAAATTGATGTAATTACCATTAGCCTATAATGCCCCCTACTGGAACTTGCTTACTTTGTAATTTGAGACATTAAAACAATCTTGATCTATTCCATACACATTTAATAGTCCCATCAGTGAAACTTAACACGATAATATATTTAAAATACATTTACACTGATACAGTACCCTGCTGAATTGTCATCATTCATTTTTACAGCACAAACTTTGTTATTTTACTTTAAGTAGAATCTAATATTCTTAATTAGATGTCCTCTTAAACTTGAGATGAAATTCAGTGTTAAACATTGTTAGCTTGGTTTTGGCATGTGTTATATAAATTTAGGCAATTGTGATTTATTCAGTAGAGCACAGTTAATCAAAGTTTAAGAATTTGTAATCCAACTTTAGATCCAAAAAAAAAGATCCATTGGTTATACTGTAATGCAGTTTGTGCTGTAGGACTGTAACATACTGTAGCTTAAAAATTGCACTTGATTATGTTAAGCCTTTTTCTCTAGCTATTCTCTATCCTTGTTTATTCCTTAAGTTTGTTTATCTGGGTTGATGCAGTTTTGGGAATTTAAAACTCTTATTTTGGTTGCTCCTAATAAAGGTATTGGCTGACTATGGCTCTTCAAATGCATTAAAAAGCATTCACAAAGAAAATTATACATTAGTAGTAGAACATCATTGCTGTTTATTCTGGATGGGCTGTATTTATCCTGGATGGGATATTTTGAATTGCTAAGAGTGTTTTTCCCTTTCTTAAAAAAAAACCAAAAAGCCCTGCTCTGGAGAATTGAGGAATTCTCTTGGACTCATTTGGATGGCTGAGGAATGTTGCAAGCAGGATAGTAATATACATGATTGTTTCAATCTTCAGCACACCAGGTCTGTAAAAATGATATACTTTAAATACTAATTAACTTTGTTTCTATACCTACTTGTTTGTTAGTCAGTGACCTCACCACTAGATTTCAAATATTTCTATCTCACTCTTCAATGTTTTGTCGAGAGCAGGGCAACATTTTTGTGATCTGGGAGCTGTTGTGTTTTGCTTTCTAGACATTCACTTAAATGGTAACAGTAGATTTCCAGAGTAGATATAGATGTTCAATTTCTGTATACTCAAGCAGTATCTCCACACTAGATCTTGTGTCACTCCTACTTACTTGCACCAGTTTATTGCTACAGTAGTTGGGCAATTGACCAGCTGATAAATGGACCTGACAAATATTCTTTTAAAAAATTCTTTAATTTTTTATATAATTGAAGACTTTTCAATTATTAGCACTTGCACTACAGGAAAATATTTTTCTAATATTTCTGCCAGGTTAAGATCTAGTGTAGCTCTCAATAACCCAATAATTTTAAGGTACACCAGTCAGAGTATAATTAACAGCAAATCTATGTGCCCTCCATTTTTGGTCTATTACTCCTATATATCCAGTGACCATGGATTATGGGACTTGTAATCCAAAACATTTGCAAAAATGAAGTTATTAGTGTTAAGATTTCTTCCTATTCAGACCTAACAGCCTCCATATGCCCAGGACGAAGATTTACATCTAGGTAATCATGTTGTAGAAATTAAATAGAAAAGCAGCATTTCACTAAAATATGTAAAATTGTAAATTATTTACCAAGACCCTAGCAAGTCATAGCAATCACAAAATGATAATCATTGTCTTTTGTCCACGAAGAGCCGTTTAAATAGGCATTTTAAATGAAAAAGTGATGTTAATATAAAAGCAACTACCATATTTTTCACACTATAAGATGCACCGGACCATAAGATGCACATTTTTAGAGGAGGAAAACAAGAAAAAAAATCTGCTTCTGCCTCTTAGCATCCATCCGGTATTCATCTCTTTAGCATCCTTGCAGCAAACATCCTGGTCAGCTTCAACACGTTATTGCAGCCCCAGCACGTGGCTCCATTGCGCCCACCAGTCAATTGATCTGAGCTTCTGCCACTGTCAGGGAACATTGCAGCTTTTGCTGCCGAGCAGCTGATTGGCAGTTGGATTAGTTTCCCTGAATAACGCTGATCAGCTGTTCTAGGCAGTGGGGATTGCTGATTGCTGCCTATTGCCACTGCTGCTATTCAGTGATTGGCAGTATTCTGGGAGCCGATCCAATCACCAATCAGCTGCTCTGCACTGAAGGCTCCAGCATTCCCTGGCGGCAGCGAACAGCAGCACCGGTGACAGGTGGCGGCAACAGGTGACACCAACCCACTCCCCCGCTGTAATATTCACTCTATAAGATGTAAAGACATTTCTACCCACTTTTTTGGGGAAAGTGCATCTTATAGTGTGAAAAAATATGGTAAATATATACCCTTTGTAGCATTATTTCCTATACCTTACTTGACTTCCCTATTTTTCAAAGCTGGTTTGTGGTAAGTGGTACTTGACTTTATTATACGCAAATACCCAATCCGTTTCAGTCCTTTTAATAAAACTTTCACAACTTCCTCTATTCTGGTCTTTTCATCTTAACTCCCAGAAATACTAATTGCCAGTTCTTCAGTTTATAAAATTACTTTAAAAACAGCAACACTAATGTTGAATTTTGGAAGAAAATAAATGCTTGACTACCATAAAACTACATATTAACTCTTCATTCCTTAGTTCCCTCTGTTGAATGTGAGGAGCACTATAAGAAAATTTTCAGAAAGGGAGAATTATGACTTTTCCTGTCTATCAGCAACATCATTTCAATGAAAGGAAGCAATTGGATTTTTTGCCACCAAAGAATTCCAGGTGTCCAAAATGCAAAAATACTGTGTGAAATAAAATTCCTCAAAAATACATTACACAGAATAATTAAAAGTACACGTCTGAACTGGCAAGGAAAGATGAAAAATATAGAGCCAACTCATGTAAATTAGGTATTTAAGATAAGGAAATAAGTGTTAATGCTTTTAATTACACTTCTCCCAAAATGTATTGAAAGTGAATTGCTAGGGAGCTTTCATTTCTTCTGAAATCTGAACGCCTTTGTGCCATTCTGCTGTTTTCCAGAGGAAGGAGGGGGGAAAAAGATGAACAGGAAATAAAATATGGGATGTTGGCCAAAGCATGTAGTTATACGAATGCCTCATGAAATTGCTGTAAATGCTGTAATGACTTATGAACATTAAAAGTGGAAGCAGACAACATAATTCACCTAGGATTTCTGGCACCATACAGTATCTGACATTGATAGTAATTGATGGTCAGCTGAATAATTATTTACAATTAATCTGACTCAGGATTTTGTTTTGTTATATTTTTGGATGACCTTGGTTGAAACAGTCTCTTTTTATAATTACTTCACAATATTTGTATGAGAATAAAATGGGAAGTACCCCAACTGAATTATTTTGATCAAGACTATCAAAATATCGTAAATACCTTTTCTATGGTTATAATAAAACCATTCAAAAAGTAACATAGGTATGTTAAAAAGGCCACAAAAATTCAAATGGTTTTACAGATCTTACTTAATATTATTTTCTTGCTTAAGTTTCTTTGGGAACAACAGAAAAAGAAATATTATTTTGGAGTTTCTTGATGCAGGAAGCCTGGTTTCTCCCGTGTCCCTTCTCCCTGTTATAGATTACCTATAACATCAACTTTATTCTTTCTTTCACCACTAGCAGGAACCCAAGCCAGTGTCCTTTTCAGGGTCCCTAAGGTAGTAGACCACTGCACTATGCCAAGGTCATGTGTCAAGGAAAGGTGGGCACAGAGTGTGAAAAATGCAAGGATTTGAACCATAGCTTTGAATATGGTGAGAATACTGCAGTGAGAACCAATCCATCAACTTGGAACAAGACTGACTCAAGAGAATGATCAAGCCAAAATTTACATACTTTGGCATGCAAACATGTTTGTCAATGTTCAGGTTAGCAATCGAAGGATAAGGGAATGGGTAAGTAGATGGACTGGATGGCAAAGGCCTTGAATGAGTTGTAGATTATAATTGAAGGTAGGCTGAGCTAGAGAATGTTGGCCCACAATGAATCACTAAGTATTGAGACCAATTTAATAGCATTCTAAGAATTACTGCTTTTTCTATGAAATCATGGGATTTCATTCATGGGCATAAACTTACTGCATATTAGAAAGTTACATCTCAGTTTGGTAACAAAGTGGCTAAGGTTTTATACTCACTTCTGTATCCCCACTATATCCCCACAACAATCTACCCAACAAAAATATTTTTTTAAATGTTAACCCAAGCATAATAATTAAAATAACTGAAATACAGGTAATCCTCAAGTTATGAATGTAATGGAACGTGCCAATTACATTTGTAACCCAAGGATTGGGTAAACATGAAAACTCCCTGCTCTCCCCCACAAATTTGCAAATCAAATGCATGGGTCCTTAAGCACATGAGGTATCTCGGGGTAGAGAAGGCCATGAGGCGGTGCTAGTGACGGAACAGGCTACCCAAGGACTCTCCCAACCGATACTGTATGCTTCCCACAATTGCTTCCCCACCATTCTGCTACACTGGGTCTCACTTGCGAAGATCTAGCGAGCTGTCTTCTCTCTGCCATGGTTTGTGTCCCTCTCAGGGTCCATTTTTGGCAGCATGGGCTTTTTGCAAAGACAGTCGGAACCTAGAGGAACACTATCAACCCTCTAGTTTTTGGCAAACCACTCCAAAACTTTTACCAGAAAGAACAGTGCCCGGGAGGCACCAGGCTGTCCAGGCTCTGTTTTTGGCAACAAAGACTTTTTGCAAAGATGATCAGAGCTTAGAGGGGAGATTGCAAGCTGAGCAGGGTGCGCTTGTTCCTCTCCCTTTGCTCTCACCATTCTGCTTTTGGAGCACTGGGAGAAGGCAAAGAAACTGGCAGAGAGGCTGGAAATGAGACTGCTCGCTAGATCATTGCAAAGTAAGTCTCCACAGATCCAGTGCCTATGGAGACCTGTTTATGAGGGTGGTGAATAGGCAGGGCAAATGTTGCAGTGCCTCTGTGGTCGTTCGTAAGGGTGACTTTTAAAGGTCGCTAAGTGAACTGTCTTAATTTAAGAATTACCTGTAGTACTTTTTGCAATATAGAGGTAATTAATCTAAGACTCACATAAAATATTGTAATACTTTAAAATTTAAGCCTCAATGTGAAAATTTGGTGAAGCAGGATAATTTTGAATTATCTTGTTAAAACTGAATTATGTTCTTCAAATATTGACTGTCCTTTGAAAATTCTTGCTAATGTCACCATTGTTTGTTTCTATTATTGCCTTCAACTTTAACTCAAAAAAGTACAATCACTTCTAAAAACATTTCTTTAATATTTACATGATAACATCTATGATTATCTGCTCAACCAGATAATACAGGAG
This sequence comes from Calamaria suluensis, assembly GCA_032468135.1. Classification (NCBI taxonomy): domain Eukaryota; kingdom Metazoa; phylum Chordata; class Lepidosauria; order Squamata; family Calamariidae; genus Calamaria; species Calamaria suluensis. Next base: position 19,512 of record JANHFP010001524.1, read on the forward strand.
CATCAGTATAGACACATAATGGTTATATTTACAGAAAAAAACTGTACAAGTTAATTTATTATTTACAACATCTCACAACAGATGTTGACAGACCTAGTCCATATCATTTCCTTTAAGGAAGAAAAGCAAAGCTATATAGCTTTTAGGGAATCAAAGAAGTGATGCTGCAAGGCTTCATCTAGAGTTATTCTGTTGGCTGGATCATATTCTAACATCTTTCGGATGAGATCAAAAAGATTCTCATGGTCTTTATCATGGCAATGCATGAATTCCTAGGGAAGAGAGAAAAAAGCTGACTAAAAGATTCTCTTAGGACGTCAGAATTAAATGGAGGAAAAGAAAACCTTTACCTTTAGTGGTTTGCATCGTCTCCTAACATAACGGCCTGCAGAGCTTTGCTCATCCCAGTCCAGTTGGTTATGATGAAAGTAACATTTCCTATATACAAAAAGGCTAACTATAACTTGCCAATCTCCATTTTTGGGCTATCAGTATGACTGTGCAGTTTACAAATATAATTTATTCATTCATAAAGTAAATAAATAATAAATGCTTCATTCTTTCAATATTTATAATATATTTGATATAATCCTATGTAAAATACCACATAAATTCAACTGAAACGTATACCCAAAGTATACATAAATATATGTTCTGACTTCAGCCTTGTATATAAGGCAGTAAAAGATGAGCGGCTATTCCTAAGAGCGGCTATTCCTAAGAGATGTACAAATCTATTAAAATTTGAAATGCATTGCTTTGACCATACTAAATTTTTTCTAGTTTTTTTCAAGAGTTTTTAGCTCAAAACACTGCTTTGAATTTAAAGGACTTTCTGAAATAGATGAAACAATGAAGTCTTAACTTTGAATAATGCATTCAAACTCCGCTCTTTTCAAACTCAAAATATTTCAAACACCTATATTTTCTCCCCTAAGCTCTCCTGTACTCTTCCTTTTCTCAAGCTCCTTTCAGAGATATATTTCCTTAATCTTTCTTCCTGAAGCTTGTTTTTAGGGTTGCACAGAGGCATCAGCTACTTTTCTCAACTACCATTAATTTCTCCATTAAAAAAACACTAGCACTTGTTCACAAGACATGATCACAATTTAAAATAAGTGTACCGTGATTTTTTAATCATGTGCAGTGGTAAAGGCCCAAGTATCCTCTCCATCATTGCCAAGTGTTCCTTACTGTCATGTGTCTGCAAAAAACAAAACAAAAGCATGCCAAAGAAATTAAGCATACACCAAAATGTAAACATTAACAATCAGAATATATTTTGCCCATATCAGCAGGTTTCCACAGAAAAAGGACAATTGTTTAGTCTTCCAGGGTTCTGGAACTTGGAACCATGCAAAAACCTGGAATGCAGTGTTCCTCAACTGTATATTTTACAAGAGGTCTTTGCTAAACAATTGTTCTGTTTAGAGATTGTCCATTTAAAGATACAAGGGCTCTGACAGAATCCCCATGACCTGTAACCTACTTCCAACAAGAGGTGAGAATGAATAAGACATTACTTACCAATGGAGTTGTGGGTACCAAGTGTGGTTAAGCAATTATTACCTCTATTCAATGTGCACTCTTTTTTAGTGATATGCATAACATTTTAAATTGGATCAGTTCTGTATTTGGAATGATTGTTTGATTTTAGTAATCAATTGTTCTGAACTCAACAGTCTTCTGACCATGCCAGAAACACTCAGAAATTGGTTACTACCAGAATAGTAACCACAGCACTGAAGCACTAAAGTAAGGCTGGAATAATTCAGCCATACTATATTACAATAAGATTTTTTTTGTTCCAAATATGATTTATTTATTAAATATACCACCAAACTCAGATGATATAAAGTTCCGATAAATAATCTTACCCACATTCTGTAAGATTTCACATCAAAGGATTAACAAAGCTAAATAGATTCAATGTTCTATTTAACACTAGAATTATAACTAAAAGTTATATGCATACCTGGAAGACAGTGAAACCAAGATAATATTCAATCAAAATGCAGCCTATACTCCAGACATCACAGGGCTGAGACCAACCAAGTGCTGTAACATAATTCACAACATTCTGATTATTTCATGATACTCAGGTTGAAAATAGGAAAGGATAGGAATAGTAACACCATACATATTATAATTGTATGTATGAAAAGTATTTTTACTAACCAAGTATAACCTCAGGTGCTCTATAATGACGTGTAGAGACTAAGGTGCTGTGATGTTCATTATCATATGTTGCACTACCAAAGTCTACAACTTTAATATCTGCGTTTTTCAGGGTGCGTTCATCTCGCCTCTGCAACAAAGTTTTAAAAAAAGTTGTATTTCTTGATCTCTTATAATTGAAATATATTGTGATCCAAATAATAAACTTCTTAAAGAACTCTACTGTTTCATGCAATGATTGTACTAATTGTGGCCTTACTAAATATTTTATACACAGGAATCTCATACTAAAAAAAAATGTTATGGCAGTTGAATACATTATGCAGAATAAAAAATGCATAGGAAAAACTTAGAGAAAAATGTTTTAACACTTACCATTTTACAATTGTACTTTACTATATAATCAGATTCTACAAATAAAATATTTTCAGGTTTTAGATCTGTATGAGTCAACTTATTGTGATGCAAGACTGAAAAAAGAAAAAGAAGTAGGAACTCAATACTTAAATTCCTGTATAGCATTTTAAATATAAATAATTCTTGAATTATTAAATACACTTACAGTTTATGGACTGACAAATCTGAAAAGCCATCTTCCTAATCAGTTCAATAGAAAATGGCAAAAAACTATTTTCTTTAATAAACTCATAAGTACTGAGTCCCAGCAGTTCAAATACAATGCAGACATGACCATGATGTTCGAACCATTCCAACATCTCTACACGACGACTAGGGAATAAAAACATAATCAAAACAAGGGATTAATAAAACAATAAGCTACTTATTTTTGAAAACATAGAATTAATATTTCAGTTTATACTTACAATGTACTACTAGGATCCAAGGTATTTAAATGCTCCAATACTTGTATTTCTGAACAAGCTGCTTCTCGATATCTACCAACACTTTTTACAATTTTTATAGCTACATGCATCTTTCTCCTAAGAAATAAAATACTGCAATTTAAATATAGCCTTTTTCAAGCTTATAAGAAAAATTCCTCTGTAACTTTATTATCTGATATTTGGTAACTGACAGATGGGATCATATAATTCTAGCGTGCCCTGATTCAGAAATAATATTAAAATATTGTACAACAATATTTAACTTTATAACATTTTCTTTTGTATGTAAGTATTTGAAACCTTTGCAGATATTACAATCTGGTCATTTTGTACATATCACCATCAAACCTTACCAAAATAATACAAGAATGATTACATACTGATCAAGTCAAGATGTTACATCCCCATGTCAAGGATGGGCGGGGGAGAAAATTTGTACTAATTTTGTAATTGTCGGCATTATTTCTCATAATGAACCAGAGTGTCTTCTAAAGCATTTGAGCAGTATTTTATGGAACTTCAGGCAAAGGAAAAATAAGTTAATACTGTCTCCATGTCCGTAAACTATGAGACCATACCATATTTTTATTTTTAAAGAAATCTAACAATTTTCTCTTCAAAAAATAGGATATGCCAAGAAACAAAAAGGCAACTTAGTAGAAGTTATTATTTTTAACATGCATTTTGACAATCCGAATAAACACCTTCCTTAAAATCACCATGATAATCAGTAAAAGGATTCAATGAGGGCTAGTTTGGCTTCACTGGCTGCTGCTTAATAACATCAAATAAAAAATAAAGAATCCCTAAGCTTGAAAATGCAAAGCTCAACATTTAAAGTTGAATGCAGCATAAATTAACAGAAGCTCCAGTTTTCAGAAGAGCATGTTTTTTTCTGTTGAGGACTTCATTGCTTCAACAGCAACTTCATTGAGGCTATAGAGCAAGCACACTAGAAACAAACAGTGGCTGGGGCAGTGCCATTCTCTTTCCAATACCTTCACTTCTCCAAGCAGCCAGCTGCAAGAAAGGAATGTCTGAAAATAGGCTAGAACCAAGTTCCATAGCCTAGACTCCAAGGCATTTGTTAAGGCCCCTTAATAAATAAATACCTGTCATCTTATCTTGTTTTCCTTAGGCTTTTTAAAAGTTCAATTTGTTATTATGGACTAGTATTCTTGGTTGCATGTATCAACGTAATATGCTATGGTTTGAACTGCAAAGTTTATCATGCTAAGTTTAAACCCTCAGTGCAGAAGATACAGAAAAAATAAATTATTATAGTTGTCTATTGTATAATTATTTTTGAACTATTTTTCTTAAGTTTGACTTGCTTAAATTATAGCATGTGCAGAATGATTTCTGCCAACATATAAACACATTTCACTTGGTACTACTTTTGAGAAACAGGATACATACATGTGATGGTCAATGCATTCTACAACTTTCCCAAAGGCGCCTTCTCCTAAAGTAGCAATAACTTCATCTAAAAAGAAAAAGAAATGAATTACAGTTGTTATTGAACTAGCTGAATAAAGCTGAACACTATTAAGTCTATCATTATAACATTTACTGTCTGCTTCAGAATGTATTATTTATATTGGATAGGTGTCACAAAATAGTTATCTAGCTATCAATCTAACTTTAAGCGTTATTTACTGTTGTGGTTGTCTATACAGCAACATTTAAGAGTACAGAAAATAAAAGAAATAGAATACAAAGACAAAACAAAAGATAAGAGAGAGCAATGAAGCTTTCTTAGCCCCACCCCCACTTCTCATCTAACATACTATTTTAAATAGATGTTTTGCTGACATTTTTTTAAAAAAGTGTTGAAAAATATTCTATACATCTTGCTCTTAGTACGTCTCCACTTTGACAGATCAGGTGACCCTCCTCCTCATCCTCTACACTCCTGGATCTTTTCCTTCGATGGCTCTCCTGGAAACGGCACCAAGATCGTCCAGCCAATCAATATATCAGAGTAAATTCAGGGTAGATTACGCAATTCATTCAGCGGGGATATTCAGGCATTCAGTTACGCACCAGGCCACGAACAGTTGGCAGGAGCAATTTCAAATTCAGTCCCCAGAAATTCACAGGGCACAGTTTATGTTACAGAAGAAAAACATGGCAAGGAACAGATTTTCAGATAAATACTTAAAGTTGCAAGACAACAGAAACACAACACAATTTTGTCTTTTAAATTTTACATTACCAGAAGACTGAAACGAAGATTACAATCTAAATTACTTTGTCTAGTTGAAAACCATTTTGTCAATTTTATCTTTATAAAACAGGTCTGATCATCTTGATTTTTTAAAAATGTAATTTTATTAATATTAACATAGTATTCATGCAACTATTTATATTTCATAATTAGACCAGCTAAAGAGAAAAATATTAGTAAAATTTGTAAAATTCAGTTTAATATTCTGGTGATAATACATCTGTAAGAATGAAGTCTTGCATCTCAATATTTTTAAATTTGAATGTATAAAATGTTTTATTATTTGTAAAATATTCAGATCTTTCTAACTGTTGAAATTATTCATTCTCTGATAATAAAATCACCCAATGCTTAATGTTTGCTTGAAACTATTTCACTGAAATGATGCATTCATTGCAGACATTGTATTAATAAATTAATTCCACTGAAGCAGATCCATTCTTAATAACAAGGAACAAGCTAGATAGGGTTGCTTCACCGTGATGTAAGACTAATTCAAATAAGGGTAACACAGCTATTTTTATTTTTTGAGCTGCAAGACAAAAGGCAACAAAGTAATCTGAGTTTTCCTGTTTTGGACAAATTAAACCAAATGAAAACTCATGTAGTTAATACCCTTCATTGTAGAAGAATCTACACGCCCTCACCATCATACAGAAATAATAAAAATAAAATGCAGACCTCATATCAAATCTTCCAACTATATCCAGAGAATCTAATATTCTTCAAAGTAGCCTAAAAACAATAGTTATTATTCTTTTTAAAAGCATACATACCGAATGTGAGCTGTTGCTGGGATCGTGTTTCTTATGCTTTTGTTTATGATTATTTTTCCCACTTTGACCAGAAGATTTGATACAATGATGGCATTGGCTCTTTTCATAATGTCTGTGATAATGCTTATGCTCATCTACGTCACAGAAGTCATTTCGATATTCCTCAACGTATCTTCGGTCATGATGGTTTCTCTCATGCGTGGATGTATCATCCAAGTTGTTACTGAAAATATATTTACATTATTTCCCCATTTCAAACAAAGTAGTTAAAACAAATACATTTTATAAAGGTGTGCAAAGTATTTCCATCCTGACTTTTTTCAAATTCAAAATATTTGAAACAGCCATTCCATGCTTGAGCATTCATGCTTAAAATATTTCCAAAGGAATCAGAAGATCCTGTTTTGACTTCCGCTTCCACCCCTGCCGCGACCGGGAGCAGCGAGCCTTCGCTCTCCCGACCGTCCTTCGGAGCCCCCCCCTGGGGGGGCACAGGTGGGCTCTCAGAGACCACCTGCCGGAGGGGCGGCTGCCGGGTGCCCCCCAGGGCGATATTGACCGTGGGGGGCCAGTCCCCGGCTTTGCCC
>JANHFP010001524.1:74639-86934 GCA_032468135.1 Calamaria suluensis
TATGCTCAAGGTATGTGACAGCTTGACTCATCTGTCTTGCAGCCATGGTATTCTCACTAAGCATATTCAAATCTCTAATTTAAAAGTGTCTTTTTTCCTCTCCCTCTTTCTTTCTTATTCAGTTTTCAATGCTGTATATCAGGGGTTTCAACCTGTGGGCCAGATACATCACCTGCTGGCCATGCCCATCCCCAGTTTAGCAAAGGAGATAAAGTCACAGAATGTCACATGACAACAACACATTTGACACCCCTGCTATATATTGTCAATACAGTTGCATTACTGGAAATAACATTGCTTTAATTCTTCTGATCAAATGTCATGAAAATAACCTTATCCTATTTCTCTTTAGAATTTACTTCTTAACTTCACCATATTTAACTTTCCCATCCTTGTGCTTGAGATACAACAAATCTTGAGTTCTTCATCACCAACTTTATTAACATGAAAGTTGGAATTACCTTTACCTTTTAATCAATCTGCAAACTTATTGTCTTTGGAGTTACTGAGCATTTCTAACATATCAATGCAGCAAACTTTATGATCGTTACAATCCAGCAACTATGGGAGGACCTACTACACGTAGCATATAAAGTAAATAAAATAAAATGAAAATTTGTTCAGTTCACGAAACATAGTTTTGATGGGAAATAATTTGTATTGAAACTGGAGTGTGGGATAATAAAAAGGTATATAACTCAGGATGCATCAACTACATTTATCTAAATATGTTAGAGATAAATAGGACATGTGCAAACCGTTAACCACAGAATGTTATCTTTGTTCCAAGCTTCAACACCCTACTGAAAGTCTAATTTTTGCATACCCACAGACACACAAAGCTTCTAGTCAAGATTCAACCTTGCGAATTGACAACCTTGATATAGATTATCTTATCCGAAATCATGATGAGAAAGGATGCCTTGGTTTGTGACTGTGCATCTCTGCATTGTTGCTTTCTTACAAGCTCCAAGCTCAGAATCACTGTTTCAACTCATTACAATACCAAAATACACACAAAATGATGGAAGGTATTTTTTTGTCATTGCAGTGCTAGTCATAAAGGCTTGTATTTACTGATGAATTTGGTAAAAGAAATCTTCAGTTGAATAATAAGTAGAAAGTAAAAAATAGTTTCAAAAAACATGACACAGACTGGGAGAGAGTGACTGGCCCAAAGTCACCCAGCTATCTTTCATTTCTAAGACAAGATGACAACTCATAGTCTCTTGGTTTCAAGCTTTAACGCTAGATCAAACTGGCTCTTGCTACATAAATATAAATCCATATCAAATATTTCTCTTTTCCAAGAGCATAAGTTAAGTGCTCAGATGGGACACTGGACACAGCAGAAGAGTAAAGGATTGGACAGTAATGACTGCCAGGGAAGTCATCAGGGCAGGGATGAAATCCACCAGGTTCTGGAGAACCGATGGTGGAAATTCAGAACCGATGGTGAAAATTCAGAGAATCAGCAAATACCGCCTCTGGCTGGCCCCAGAGTGGGGTGGGAATGGGGATTTTACTATATCTTTTCCCTGCCATGTCCACAAAGCCATGCCCACCAAGCCAAACCCACAGAACCGGTATTTAAAAAATGGATTTCACCACTGCATCAGGATCTCTGAGGGATCTACTTCCAGTTCATTGCACAGCACAGCCCCCCTCACTCCATTTCCAGATTATCTATGGCAGTAGTAAGGGGATCTCTCACACATATTGGTCTATCCAGGTTCCCAAGTTATCCATATACAAATCGCTCTTAGGACAAATGGCAACTGCAGTGGCTTATGCTTTTTCTTAGGACTAGAACTGTGTGCTCCAATACAGATCTTCCATAACATTTCTAAGCAAATTATGTTTCCAGGTGTTTTGAAATGCTTTTAGATCGAAGACCTGTCCAGATCCAGCATTTCTAGAGGTGCTCAGGGGCACCTACAAAAAGGGGGCACCAAAGAATAATCAAGATGGCAAGTGATCCATTTTAATATGCAATCCATATATAAAAGGGGGGGAAGATTCATTTATGCTCTCATCCCTGGTTACACTACTGTATATTTATGTTATTGCTTTGTTTTCCTTGACCAATATTTGCTGCCTCATTAACCAGTCACCAGTGGCTGAGTTTCCCCTTCCGTCTTGCTCCACAACCATGTCAAATTAATGAACAGTAATGAGTGGAAAGCCCTAAATTGCAAAAGTCAACAGTCATAACTTATCCTAGGTGCTATCCAGAATGTATATTTTATTATATATTTTAGATTTTTTTAATCTCGCCTTTAATATTTTATAATTACGTTAGCAGACATACCTAATACCCCTTCCACCTCCTATTTTTCCCAGAACAATAACCCTGTGAAATGAGTTGGGCTAAAGGACAATGACTGGCCCAATGTCACCCAGACAGCTTTCATGCCTAAGGCAAAACTAGACTATCACTAAAAGTCAAAAAAATGTAGCCCAAAAGGAGGAAAGGTGTATTTTGGTCCATAGAAACAGTTAAGTCATGTTCAAATGTTGTGGATACTAACACAGCCCAAGGCACTTTTTTCATGGCAAAATAGTAGGTGTATAGTTGGCAAGCTAAACAAGTCTTAGGAGTCTGAGATTGAATTTTCCATTCCTCTTTGCAGCAAATGTTCCATATCTGTATGCACAACCTTACAGAGACTGTAGGCAAAAGGGATAAAAATATAATCAGTTTGCACATTGGTGGTAACATTGCAGGAAATCAACTTAAGTGATGCATTTGATAATTCTGATCTTTATGACCTACATCTACAAATACATATAGGTATAGAGGAAGCTAGTCACTTGCTTTCAAGCTCAGTTAATATGGCATCATGATTGATTTGTGCACATAAATTAGATTTTTCAGTGTGCCATAAGGCAAAAGAATTTGCTATCAACAATTTTACTCAAAATTCTGTTCTAGGGATATTTCTTAATAATCATGTTTGCTAACATTCACTAAATAATCAGTAATATAAATATCTGATTGACAGTGTCATATTAACATCAGCAAGTGCTTGCTTTATCTTGAATTAGCTGACAATTGGTGGTGTTTTCATCCTTGATTGCATCTACAATAAAGAAATATGAACAATATTTTGTATTCAACTGCATGTATTAGATATGCAGTGATAGTGACTTTCTTGACTAAAAGGCAACACAGATAAAATATCAAAGGATCCCATTTTAATGTTTCTAAATGTATTTGGTTTTTTAATGCATTTTGAATGTAAAGTGACCCATCCCAAAATGCACTAGATGGAAACTTGTGCAAATTTCAGAAATTTTCAAATAATATTTGAGCCTTCCACTTCTCAGACTATTTCACCAGACATCAATCAATATTTTCAAAGAAATCAATGTCCCACAATTTTTAAAAAGGTGAATATTAGTTTTTATAATAAATCAGTGAATCATAACAAATTGTAACAAGGTTCAATGTGCTTTAAAATGCCAGCTAACCATTGAAACAAAGGCAGGATTCCTTCTGCCATCCTAGACATTCTCCATTGATTAATTGTTTTCACTATCAGGAAATTAATCCATAGTTCCAGGTTGAATCTCCCTCTGACAAGCTTCTAGCCATTGCTTCTTGTCCTTCCCTCAGGTGCTATGGAGAATATATCAATTCTTTCTTCCTGTGACAGCCATTAAAATATTGGAAGACAGCTATCATGTCACCCTTAAGGGTTTTCCTTCTTAGGCTACACATATCTAGTTCAGTAATGGATGGAACTGTATCAAGGAGAGATCTGTAAGGTGAAATTTTCTGACAGAACAATTAATCAGTGGAATTGTTTGTCTCCAGAAGTTGTGGGTGCTCCATCTATGGAGGTTTTTTAAAAGAGATCGGACAGCCATTTGTACAGAATTGTGTAGGGTCTCCTGCTTGAGCAGGGGGGTTGACTAGAAAATGTCCGAAGTCCTTTCCAATTCTATTATTCTGTTATTTTGTTATTCCTTTAGCTGTTTATCATACAATTTAGCCTCCACATTGTACCAAAGGGAATCTCCATAGACATTTAACCTCCAGATCCCTTATCATCTTTGTTGCTCACCTCTGCATTCTTTTTTGTATTATGGTGACCAGACCAAAAACCATTTGATTTTTTTTCCTGCCTAAGCATAGGACCTTATGTTTCTTACCACTAAACTACATCTCATTAGATAGGGCCTTAGGGCTTAAGTCTGTCCTTCTGAATCGTAGGGGAAAATTTGAAAAGTGTCCCTTCAATCTCCTCATTTAAATCATTTATGAAGATGATGAAGAGCACTGCACAAAACAGAAACTTGAGGTACCCAGAAAATCATAAAATCAAGTCCATTCATGTAGTGACTCAACTTACAACTACAACAGGTTGTAACCAATATTCCAAGCTCAATTGTGATCATAGGTTAAGTACTACCTATGCCTATTTTGGATGTTTCTCTTACAGAAAAGTGAGAAATTGGTATTAAAATGAATAGATGTAGACCCAGGATCCTCAATATGGTGTCCATCATTATGTTCTATCACATCTCCCTTCCAAATTTTCTGACCCTCTTGACTTTTTAACCTAGGAAGTGGTTATACCCCCACAGTAGCCATACTATGAAGAGGCCAGGCTATTCTCTCGAAATTCTAAACCAGAGATTCTCAAACTTGTCAGCTTTAAAACTTGTGGACTACAACTTCCAGAATTCTCCAGCCAGCAGAGCTGGCTGGAGAATTCTGGGAGTTGAAGTCCACAAGTCTTAAAGCTGGCAAGTTTGGGAAACTCTGTTCTAAACTGTCCAAACAGATTAGTGACATTTATGAACTCTACCCAAGTATTTCAATTAAATATATTTCATTCCTGATTGCTTGCTATTAGTCAGAGGCAATGCCATGACAATATAATATTTAATTTTACTTCTTGCGGGCAAAAACCTCAAGATCACATGTTATCCTAGTTGGAAATCAAAACATAATTTGAGCTGAATGAGTCAGCACAATTGCATAAATGAAAATTATCTAACATCATATATAAAGAACAATGGAGAAGTTCACATTTCTCCTGTTACTATTTCTATCTCCTAATGAAATATTTTGTTACAATAGCATGAAATGAAGAGGAAGAGCCTTCAGTCACAGCCTCAAGCTGTTTGAATTAGGCTGCTAGGGTTATTTTAATGGCAAAACACCTGCATCTTCATCATTTCATAACAGGCACCAATTCAAAAAACAATGTCATCCCAAGTGCCATTTTCATGATGGAGAAAATATGTAAATGTTGAATTTTTGCAGTGAATTTTTGCAGTGAGATTAATCATAATTATATATCCATTGTGATGCTATTTCTTTAAATTACAACCAACAGTCTATAATTAAATGACAAATGTAGTGTACTTGACTGTCACTCTAAATATAACATTGGATTTTCAATATTGGGCAATGAGCAAAATATCTAAATTTAGTAAGAAAACACTGAGTATACATGTTGTTTTATAAAATTGCAAATAGTGAATATGACAACAGAAGATAGAGGTTTTGAAAAGGTGGGAATTCCCTAATATCCTCCCATTTCGCCCAAGTTCCTCCCCTATGATTTCAATAGTCCTGACCTCTCTTGCAGGCCTGGGTTTTTCTGGAAAGCTAGCACAGAAAAGGGTTATCTAGTTGTCTCACAATAGGTCTATCTTTTAACTGTGACTCAGATGAGAAGATAATCAAAGTAAAATGAGTGGGAAAAACAGGAAACAGGATAGGCTGGGAAATAGGAAGTCAGTTCATAGTGAAGGTAGGAGAAGAGGCATAGAGGAGAAAAGGAGGACAAGACAGACCATGGTGCACAACTGCAATTCATTAGATATGAGCCAGCAGTGCGCTGCAGCTGCCAAAAAAGCCAACACAGTTCTAGGCTACATAAACAGAGGGATAGAATCAAGATCCTGTGAAGTGTTAACACCACTTTATAATGCCTTGGTACAGCCACACTTGGAATTCTGCATTCAGTTTTGGTCACCATGTAGAAAAGATGTGGAGACTGGAGAGTACAGAGAACTGGAAACTAAAATGTATGAAGAACGGTTGCAGGAACTGGGTATGTCTAAAAAGGTAAAGGTTTCCCTCACACATATCTGTTAGTTGTTTCCAACTCTAGGGGGCGGTGCTCATCTCCGTTTCAAAGCCGAATAGCCAGTGCTTTCCGAAGACGTCTCTGTGGTCGGCATGACTAAATGCCAAAGGCGCACGGAATACTGTTACCTTCCCACCAAAGGTGGTCCCTATATTTTCTACTTGCATTTCACGTGCTTTCAAAACTGCTAGGTTGGCCGAAGCTGGGACAAGTAACAGGAGCTCACCCACGGCACTAGGGATTCGAACCACTGAACTACCGACCTTCCAATCAACAAGCTCAGCTGTCTTATCTGCTGAGCCACCGTGTCTCACGGGTATGTCTAGTTTAATGAAAAGAAGGACTAGGGTAGACATGAGAACAATGTTCCAATATCGCAGGGGCTGCCATAAAAAAGAGGGAGTCAAGCTATTCTCCAAAGCACCTGATGGCAGGACAAGAAGCAATTGGTGGAAACTAATCAAGGAGAGAAGCAACTTGGAACTAAGGAGAAATTTCCTGACAGAACAATTAATCATTGGAACAACTTGCCTCCAGAAGTTGTGAATGCTCCAACACTGGAAGTTTTAAAGAAGATGTTGGATAACCATTTATCTAAAGAGGTGTAGGTTTTCCTGCCTGGGCAGGGGGTTGGACTAGATGACCTCCAAGGTATCTTCCAACTCTTATTCTTATCTTACCTTAAAGTTGACTTCCCAGAAGAGATGGGAAACCTTACAGAATAATTGAGGAGGCCAACTGAATAGCCATTACACCTTTATTCATTGTAAGTCATTTTGTGGTTGTAATTATGAAGGAGTTTCCCAAATAGAACAGACACGTCAATAGCTTCCTATGCACCATGATCCCAGCAGCACTCCTTAAGAGTATTAATTTCTTCAAAATAATAATAATAATAAAAAGGAGGCCTCCTGGGTTTACAGATTTTAATTATGAAGGTCTTTCCCGGCAAGGAGCAGCCGATGAAGCCTGGAAGCACAGTTGTGTCAAGTGTCAAACTGCATGTTTTGGCTTGGCAAAGATTTTTGATTTGTGGATCAAAACAGCAGCAAAGGGAGCCTTCAGTGCAGCTAACCCCATTCCTGTTTTTTCCTCTTTATCCGTGTTTAATTTAAGGTAGTTCAGGTACTTGCTTGAAATTCCACTGTTCATCAGGAGAAAGCCTGCCATTTGCTACAAGAAAGTAAACGGTAATTAGCGATTTCCTACATTCTCCTTGCCATGGATTTCCACTTAGGATCTACACCTCCTAATCATTGTGATGACCCAACTCGAAGCAATTCACAAAACAAAAACAGGAAGGAAAAACCAGTCTTTATTGCCAAAAAAAAACCCTCAAATGCCTTCTCTTTGTTAAAGTTGGTTCGTTTCCCAAAAACAAAATAGACAATTGCCAAGACAAACTCTGGCTCTAGTCCAAAGGTAATTTCAAAAGCAAAACTTGGCTGAGGAACTCTTACCAAAGATATGAGAGCATGGAGATGCTGGACTTGAAAATTCAACTCTTTGTTTCCAGCACTGTTAATTACAACTGGCTGGCTTTTAAAGGGTTCAGCTCAGCTGCATTCTTTCCTTTACTTGCTCCTGAGTAGACTTTTCTCCAGAGCCCGTTTATCCCTGCGTCTCTGTCTCGGGTCAGGTAGGGGCGCTGCTCCCAGTTCCTCATCTGAGCTGTCCTTCTCTGACTCCGCCCCTAGCTCACTGGATTCTGCCTGGGCCTGCTCTTCCTCAACTCCAGCCTCCCCCTCACTGTTCTCTGCCAGCTCCTCCTCCTCGATCTCCGAGTCGGACGCTGGCAGAGGCATGACATCCATTTTCAGCTGCGACAGACTTCTGCCACTCTCTGCTAGTGGGAACAGTGTTTTCTCTGGTGGAGGCACCACAGGTTAGTCTTTTGCTGTTTCCAGGACCAGATCTAAGTGGTTCCCACCCCAGGGACCTTGAGTTTGACACCCCTGCTCTATAACCTAATAAAAATATATGTTTCTTAAAAAAATATTTCCCCATTATATATATTAGTGGGGCAATTTCTGCTTGCTTTACCTGTCATGCACATCTTTATGAACCCGAAAAAGCACTCTAAGATTGTCATGCCTCTGCCGGAGTCCGATTCGGAGGAAGAGGAGATGGATCAGAGGGCAGAGGGAGGTGAGAGAGAGTTGGGGGGGTGCAGACGAGCAGGCTATGGCAGAGCCAGAGAGTGAGAGCTCTGATGAAGGCACAGCGCCCCCAGTGGATGCCAGGGAGAGACGCAGGCAGAAAAGGGCCCAGCAATGCAGCACTTACTTGGAGTAAGGAAGGATCCATAAAAGCCTGTGAGAGACAGCGTGTTTCTGCAGACATCAACTTCCGTGAAAACGAAAAGCCTGTGTCTTTGCTCCTTGATCGTCTCTCTCTCTCTCTCTGTGTAAGATTTCTGCATTCCTGCCTGTGTTATCTGAGTAATGACTTTTGGCAAGCAAGTGGCTTGGCAGATATCCCAGTTTTTGGTTAACCCTTTTTTCCTTTTAAATTCTGGAACGGAGAAGCTTTCAGTTTAACATCATTAAAGACTGTTTGTTCATTATGTTTCTGTTTATTTTAATGACTTTGAGTGGGGTCATCACAGTACCCATGCATTATACATTTACGTATTTTACCACTGACTTTAAGAGAAAAACAATTATTTTCAGCTAGCCTGTTTTTGCATTTGTCCTGCTGTATCTTGCTTAGAAGGGGGATGAATCTTCTCCCTCACTTGGGGATCTCAGTTGCTGAAAATAAAATTTTCTGCTATCTCAATACAGCTGCTTGGTCTATGTTGCAAGATTTAGAGATTTAGTGTCTTTATGAGTGTGCAGTCGTTTTAGCTATTTTTATATTTCATTTCTTCTGTTCGAAGATTGTATGTATGGGTTTGTTTGTCTGCATAGGCTGGAGGAGGGAGTAAACGGAATGATCAAGATAGAAGTGGAGACTATTAATGAATGAATAATAAAGATGAATAAAATTTTAACAAAATGTCATTCTTGAACATCTGATGTTAACATTTTCTGAGGAATTTAACAGCATACCCCTGTTTAAATATGAATGATGATTATAAGATTTTTAGGTAGAGTGTACAACATTTACTGTCACTCTTTATATCAAATCTTATTTTGAGGGACAGAATTGCCAAATGGGAATGCACAATCTGCCAGCCATTACATCCAGCTTTACAGAAGAAATGTTTCTGTCAACAAAGCACCACTGACCCTCAAATAGAGTGGCGGGAGGAGAAATGTCTGTAATTTTCAAAGAGCAGCTAAGTGCCCTGGTATTTCAAATACTGCTACGAGGACTCTACCCCACGTCTTTAGCTTCCTAAACTGAAGATAGCCCATAGTGCCCTTTGTCACAAGGCATGCATTTGTCTTGAAACATCTGCAAGAGTAGCTGTTATTTTTGCAGCAGGAAGTAACACAACAATTCCTCCCAATGTTTTACAAGCACCCCATTAGCTCTGATAGAAGCTCAGTAGGTGCAGAGAAATAATTTGTGATGGTTGCATTGTGCTTTTCAGAATGAAACAAGGGACCAGTCCAGGTAGACCTCGACTTACAACTGCAATTAAGCCCAAAATGTTCATTGCTAAGCATGACAGTTAAGTGGGTTTTGCCCTGTTTTATGAACTTTCTTGCCACAGATGTTGAGTGAATCACCACAGTTGTTACATTAATGACATGGCTGTTATGTGAATTTGGCTTTGCTTGTCAAAAGCTCAGAAAAGGTGATTGTATGATTCCGGAACATGACAACCGTCATAAATACATGTGAATCCCCGAGTGTCCAACGCTTGATTATGTGACCACAAGGATGTTGCAACAGTCGTAAGCATAAAAACGGTCATAAGTCACTTTTTTCAATGTTGTCATAACTTTGAACGGTCCAACTAAATGAATGGTTGTAAGTTGAGGACTATCCATACATATTTCTGAAAATGCTAACAAGGATATTATAGTCAAAGAGATGGAGTAAATGGGACAATTTCAACACAGGCCTTCTGCAGGCAATTAGAACAAGGCTGAACTTTTTGGGACCATGAGGGGCTGTACAGAACAGGATCATCAAGCAGAACCAGTAGGGCAGTTCTACACGAACTGGGACAGGAATTTCTGCTTGTTTTTCCCGAGATTAGAGAAGCAGAGTTTTGGTGTTGAATCTGTTTTAAGCACATTAAGTCTACTTGAGGGCTTGCCTTATTATATTGTTTGCGATTTCATTATTAAAATGGCAAGAAACAGTGCAGTAATTTTCAGCAATTACAGTCAGGAGAGGCTCCAACAACTACATAAAAAATAGCTGCCTATGGCTCTGCTTCTCCACATCTGACAATTACAGCCAAACCATTCCCAAATGCACTTATTTAGGTAGGCACCAGACAGAGAGCAGTACTTCCAAAAACAGATGTATTAAGAGTCTAACCGTCATGTGCCCTTCTTGCGAGCAACTGTATGATGCTCTGGGGAGCTGAGAGTGATGGGTTACCTAAAAAAAGTCGGCTTGTAATCAAAACTTAAGGCAAAGGAGATAAGAAGTGACACAATAACACCAACTCATGAAAGAGTATAATTGACTCTTATTCCCTGGCATCCTAAAGGCTCTAAGAAATGAAATGAACATCACCCGGGAAGATTGAAGATTAGAAAAGGAAGAAAGAAGGATACATGGATGTCAGATGTGCTCTTGTTATGTGGAGTTTTGCTGTCAGGCATGGAAGTCCTATTTGAACATGCCAAACCCTTAGGATTACAAAACTCTCCATGGGAACAGAGCAGTGGTGGGTTGCTAACGGTTCACACCGTATCGAGCGAACCGGTTGCAGCGGTGGTGGGAGACTCCACCCATGCCTGGATGCTTCTGTGCATGCATGCGCTCACATGCAAACTGGTTGCGATGGGTTTTGAAACCCGCCCTTGGGAGAGAGGGACATATGAAGCAAGGGAGATGGAGAGAGAAGAGCTACAATAGGAAGCTTTCTCCAAATTAACTGTAATCCCGTTGTCACTCTGTCAATGCTACCCCTACTCAACCTAGCACTTGCAATCATCAAATGTTACCAACCTTATCCAGCACTGGGTCATCCAGTTGCTGCTGCTCGATGCACTTGTGACAAACACGGGACAGAAGTTCATGTGGTTCAATGAACAGCCTTGAGCTCAGCAGGAATGTGAAGATATAGGCCTTCTGAGGAAAGGAAACAGAAACATTCATCTAACAACAACTGGTTAGAGAATTAAATACGCCAAATTCTCTCTCAAAGGCAGAAGGTCATTCATTTATTTTGAAGCAGAATACAGCAGTTTCAATCTCAATCTATCTGGATGGAATATAAACAGGGGATACTGTATTGGTGTATTTGGTGTGAATTTTTTTAAAGCAACTATACTAGATTTTAAAATAAATAAAAACTAATAAGGATTAACAATTAAGAATAATTATTTTCTTTTTTGTTGGCATTCTCTATTACCTAGACTCTTTTGGGAGTACTATAAAATAAATATAAAAAGGAACAAGCAAACCAATGGCCAAACCAATGGCCAATGGCAAGATATCTAATTCTCAATACAAAATACAAAACAAAACAAATACAATACAAAATACAAAAATACAAAAGTCTTGTAAGAGTGATAAATCATGTTATGTTCTATATAGTACCTTTTCAGAAATAGGGATTGTGTTTTGGCTAATACAGAAGAATAACATTCACCGTTGAAATTCGGGTGCTTTAAAACATATTTGTTCTTGGCAGTGTTCCCACTGACATTAGGGAATGTAACTATTTAAGGTGTTCTCTAGTTAGAGATAATTTATTAATTTATCATTGTGAATAAGAATTCTATGCCATGAAAAACAAACAACCCAAACCCCTACATAACAGTGATGCTTAGAAAAGTGCACACATATCAATTTATATTTCTGGTAAACATCTACACAAGCGACACAAGGAAAATGGAACAGAAGACGTTACTCTATAGGTCCATGATGGCAAACCTATAGCACGGGTGCCACAGGTGGCACGCGGAGCCATATCGGTGGGCACGCAAGCACTGCCCTAGTTCAGTTCTGATAGGCATGCAGGTGGTGGCCAGCTGATTTTCGGGCCTTCCGGGCCTACCAGAAGTCAGGAAAGAGGCTGTTTCTAGCCTCTGGAGGGCCTGGGAGGG
>JANHFP010001524.1:197841-213518 GCA_032468135.1 Calamaria suluensis
TGCCAAGTTTGGGGACCTCTGACGTAGAGTGTTCCAGACATTTATTACTCTGTTGTTCAAATTGCATTTTCTATAATCAAGATTGGAGCAGATTATATTTAGTTTGTATCTGGTATAAGAAACTATATTGCGAACAGAGGAGTTGAGTACTCTTCTTGTAAAATACCTCTGGACCCTCTCTAATGTATCAATATCCAAAATACAGTGTGGGTTCCAAGCATAAATACAGTGTGTATTCCACACACAAAAATTATCATCTCAACTACCCTGATGGGAATTGTCATGTAATGGTGGCACCAGGTTGGGAATGTTGTGTTGATATCAGCCATTGACACTGGCCTCCCCCCTCAATTATTTAGATTGTTAAACCGGTGAATCTAAAGCAGGCTGAATATATTTCTATTGTCTATACAAAAGGCACAGGGGAACTTGTACACTCTGATTCTGCTGCTGCTTCACACCAAGAACAGCTTGGCAGCTATCTGAACAGTAAGTAAGAAACAATTCATTGAAGAAAGTTCCACCCACCAATGTTGGTCACGCTGCATATGAGAAAACAGGGAGGGTAATAAAAGGGTGGTGTCAAATAGACACAAACTCTTCTTGCAAGAGGACAAGGGAAGCGTGGCAATGTGAGGTGCTTCCCATTCCTTATCCAGAACAAAGTCAGAAGTGAAACAAGATCCAGGATCCCTTAAAAGTGGATTATTATTTCCAAGTTTCTGAGAAGCTTCGGACAGCTACAGCTGGGATAAGACCTCCATGTCCAGCGTCAGACTGGAAAACGAGCAAAATCAAGAGCTACTTCTCACCTAGAAGGAAGCCACTTGCACTTTTCAAATGAACTTAAAGATGATCAACAATATTGTTGAAATCTAATTACCTATGATACGAAGCTTGGATTAAAACTGAGGTCTCGGCTTTTTTTAACCAGGCATAAGCATAAAGAAGACTTTCCAGGGGCTAATAAGACGACACCAAACATTTGAGGGATTGTTGACAGCTCGGAAAAAGGCCAGATGAACAACTGTAGCAAATGCCCCATTTCACGCAAAGATGTTTCCACATGTCAACGTTTCTTGCTGAGCCATTTTGCCCATCTAAAGAGGCAGATGGCCCAACAGAGGGCGGAGTACGAAGCTATTATTTTAAGGTAAGTATTCAAGTCCACACTACGTCAACAACTGGGACTTGGCTTAGTGTATTTATTTATCAAATTTATATGGCTGCACATCTCGCACAAAGCAATTCTAGACAGCATACAATGCATTTGGATGGTTTGTGTGTTGCTGTTGTCGGAAATGCAGCGGAAATATTGGTTTCTGAGAAAATCTATGGATTGGTTGAAACGAATAATGATAAATATCTACCAATATTTGTCCCATACTTTATATACTTCTAACAATGCATTTTGAAAGACCAGTTAATATGATTGCACTTTGCATAGTAAACAGCAAGCTGCAAACAGAAAAAAAAAATCATGTTATCATTTGCATGTATTGAGTGATCATCCTAATTCACATTTCTCAGGGAAGTTTTGGGGTTTTTTTATTGCCACTTTATTGAATGACAAGTCTTTTAATTGTTGGTACAATATTGGTAGTGTCAGATTCATTTTTTTTCCCTGTGAATAAATGAAAATAGTTATTTCAACACATGACAGTGATAAAGGAGACAAAGGTGAAATTATAGTCTGAAATGTTACTTTTTAGACCAAATTATTACAATGATGCCTGAGCATCTTTTTTTTACTGTGTGGCTCCTGGTTTATATTACTGAGAGTCTAGAATAAAACCTTTCAAGTATTTTCTACTTTTGAAATGAACGTAACTTGGGAAATGAAGCACTTGTAACATGCAAAACCACACCGTTTTATGCCAACAGCCTGGAGCAACAGAATAAAGAAAAGGACATAGAGGTTAAGGATCTACATTCAAAATTGAATCTGCAACGGCAGTGGCATCGTTTACTGGAACTCAAAATATGCAATGCAGAGGGGGCACAGAAGGATGCAGAGAGGAAAAATGAAACTCTTCAGAGAGAAATGGAAGAGTTTTTTTGTACTTTTGGAAAACTGACAAGCGAAGAAAAACTACCGCAGCAAATTACTCAAAAATTTTAGATGCTAACAGATCCTAACTTCATCTGATGAAAAAAAAAACCTACACATGTACTCATTATCCAAGTACTTAAAGGTAAAAATACAAAGGAAGTTCCTCTTTGTTGCATTTTTTAAAAATACTAAATGTTTAGTTAGGTTTGATTTGAATAGTTAGAAAATTACATTTTTACAACCGGGCCTGGAATGATTTAAGTGATGGAAGAAAAATCTTGAGTATGCATTCATTAAGACTAGAAAAAAGAATTTCTATAGCAAGCCCCATTTTTGCATCCACTGCAAGAGAAAAAGAAAAGAAAAGAAAATGAAAGACTGAGAGTTGTCTTGAATTGGGAAATCCAGTTTGGGATCCTGCAATGAATCCAAACATCTTTCAGGATTCAAATCTTATCTAAGTATAGTCTTACTGATAAACTATAATTATATGTGATCCATTCAAAAAGATAGAAGCACCTATGTGAAAGTAACAATAGATCTTAGTACAGGGCAACCAACACTTAGGAGGATGGGGAAAAGAAGGAGAAGTAGTAGTAGTTAGTGAGAGGAACTGTTAAGATTCAGAGAGTTCTACTCAGAGGTGGGTTTCAGCAGGTTCTGACCAGTTCTGGAGAACCGGTAGAAGAAATTTTGAAAAGTTCTCTGAAAGGTTCAGAGAACCGGTAGTAAAAATACTGACTGGCTCCATCCCCATCTATTCTCTGCCTCCCGAGTCCCAGATGATCAGGAGGGAATTGAGATTTTACAGTATCCTTCCCCTGCCACGCCCACCAAGCCACACCCACAGAACTGGTAGTAAAAAAATTGAAACCCACCACTGGGTCTGCTAACATATTTTCTTTTATTCTCGTATTGATTTACCTCAGATGTTTTAAGGGGAGATATCCTCAAATTTCTACAATTAGGCTGATTTAATATATAAGTTAATATATAAGTCTCTTTCGTCTCGCCGGCCTGGGGTAAATTTTTAATAAATTTTTAATATTTTAGTTTTAATTCATAAGAATGGGTGTTTTAGTGGGTTTTTTAAATATTTTAATAATTTTAATATTTATTTTAATAACTTTTAAACAACTATATTAAGAAATAGATTTAATCCTTTTTTAAATTTAAATTATTATTGATGTTTTAAATGTATGAAATATGGTTGTTCACTGCCCCGAGTCCGCAAGTAGAGGGCCGTATATAAATCACATTAATAACTAAATTAAAAAATAAATAAATAAATAAATAAGTTTCAATCAGTCATAGTTTTTTCTGAAAAGGAGCTGGACAGTTTGGCTGCTTTTTTGTGTGTAAAGGAGAATATTTCCCCTCTCACCATGCATTTTACAAGTACAGTTATGGCATCTAGTGGGTTACAAATTTTGGATCTTGGTAAATGTCTTAAGAAATGTCAAGGTTCAAGTCACTGAGACTCACTCGTAGGAATCATTATGCAATCATGAGGAAATTTTGAATGAGCCTATTTTTCCAGAAGAATTTTCCACTTTGTAATAAAGTTCATCATCTTTTTGCTTAGTGTTCTGTAGATGTCTTTGTAATAGGAAATCTTGGAATAGGAACAAAAAGAGGAAGAAAAAGAAATGTTCTCTTTTTCTATTTATTAGTTGAAATACAGATGTTTAATTTTAATGAACATTACAAAAAATATTTATTTTTGAAGTTTATTTCTGTAGCTTCAGGCCAACAATGTACTTACTTTGGAATCTGTAAACACATTAAAGGATGTAGATTAAACACTGCATTCCTTGAAATCATGGAGATGCATGTCATGATAAAATACAAATATTTTAAATTTAAAAAGATGTCCCTAATCAATAACCACACAACCAGGTGCTTGTTAACCATGGTAACCTTAACATAGCTATGTTAAGCTATTTGGTGCAATCTCTTTGAGGCTTGTATAGATTTTGTTTTAATTACATCATTGCTAATGCTGATTTTCCTGCTTTTAAATGCCAGTTTTGATATATGTATTCTTTTTTTACTATTCTACATCATCAGGAGATCTTTCTGTGAGATGAGTGGCTATGCAAGTCTGATTAATAAATAGATTACAGCAAGAAGTGCATTGTATTATTAAATCTAGTGTTTCTGCTGTTCCTGAACCTGCTGATCTGCTAGTCATTATCAATACTTCTATACTAAGTTACAGGAGATTACTGCAATGTGCTGTAAATGAGGTGTTCTTAAAAATTATATAGAAGCTTCAAGTAGTGCAAAAATGCAGGATCAGCTAAGTTTGATTTTAACCTTTCAACCCTAGCTAGTTTAGAGGCCAAATGACTGAGAAGAACACCTTCCTCAAGAATTTTTATGTGCTAAAATATTATTGAGGGACCCTCTTAAAACACTACATGATTTCCAAGGTGCCTCATTTCCAAGCATTAGAATGCAGTTTTTGATTTTACACTTAGCCCCACTTTGTTCTTAGAAAAGGCTTTGAGTTAGACTGGTAATTATTTTACGTGCCATTCTAAATAAGGTTCCAAATTGATTTATATTGTAGGGGATGTGCTCTGAAAATTATTCAGGGAATATAATTTGGAACATATGGCTGCAATACCACTTTAAAAGAGTCCCACTTTTTTAAGACTCCATGAGATGTTGCAAAATGATGTGACTGTTCTAAAAAGCTGCAGCAGACTCATTAAACCTACAGAATTTTTCTCAGACTTGTGCAAAAACCTGAAAAAGTATATTAACACTTTACTGTAAATGTTTTTGCAGGTTCCAAAGCACCTTTTTCAAATTATTTTTAAAACATTCCCAACTCTAACAGTCTGCTTTAATTGCCTTAGAAATGGAATAAGGGATAAAAATTTAAATAAAATAATGGAAAATAATTGTTTGATCCCCACCCATTCCAACAACATAGAGTATTTATTTCAAGAGACAAAGATCAGTGAGCAAAAGGTTGCATGCATATTTCATCAAGATTTATTTTTCTAGTGGCTTTAAAATTGAATAGAATTCAATGTGACACAATTATGGGAATGGGGGTGGAAATGGGAATCCATCTTAAAATGTATTACCAGGTGACATTTTGACATCCTTGCCAAAAGTTAAGTTTTGTTTAATCTTTTTGAACTTACCAGAATTCACTTCGGTTCTACTTCCCACCAATTATTTCCTCTTGAAAAATCTACCTAAACATTAAAATATTGTGCATGTTTACCTTACCTGTTTCTATATAAAAGTATAGTGTAGTTTCCCATTATAAGATCTACTGTGAAAGAACCATTGCTCCCAATGTGCCCTGCAAGAGCAGTGAAAAAGCAAAGCTGGCTAGGGAATTCTGGGAGTTGAAGTCCTCCAGGCTTAAAGTTGCCAAGGTTGGAGACCCCTGGTCTATGGCACACCATGCAACAGTAGGGTCCTATAAGCAAAGTCATTTCTCTTAATTAAGAGAGCAACATTATTAGCATTATTAGCATTAGCGTGATGGCTCTGAGGTTAAAGATGCCAAGCTTCTCAGCTGGAAAGTTGACAGTCTGGGTTTGAGGACAGGGTGCCAGTTGATAGGGTAAGCTTCTGTTCTTGCCTCAGCTCCTGTCCACCTAACAGTTCAAAAGCATGCAAATGCAATTAGATAAACAGGTAGCACTTTGGTGAGAAGGCAACAGCATTCCTTGCACCTCAGTGTAGAGTCATGCTGACCACATGATCATGAAAATCTCTTTGGATAAAGCTGGCTCCCTCAGCTGAGAAACAAGAGATGAGCACTGCCCTCTAGAGTCAAATATGCCTGGACAGACAAACCTTTACCTTTAGGATTTTCTTAACAAAGGTTTTGTTTGCGCATGTGTGTGTGTGTGAGAGAGACTCTCTTAAAGTAACATTCTCTTATAGTGTGCTTAAAGTACACTATAAATGACATAATTATAGATAGTATTTATAGTGCACTATGTTTATATTATAAATACTAATACTGATATCTTTAAATCTAAGCAGAAAGGTGCACTTAGGTCTCTCTGACATCAATTTAACCAATGTTTAAGTGCAAACTGAATTGGGAGAAAATAGCAAATACTTCACTCAAAGAACTTTAAATATATGAATTTTTAAAGTTACTGCTGTACTCCTAGGCCGTCATTCTGAAGTAATAATGAAAAACTGGAAACTTAGTAATTTTCTAACTGAAGTTAGTGGGAAATAAATATGCCAAGGACATTTATTTGTTAAGCTAGGACCTCATGTGACCATGACTTCCTGCAGGCTTCCCAATTGACTTTGCTTGTGGGAAGTCAGCAGGGAAGTTCACAAATTGCAATCACATAACAATAGGATGCTGCAATTACAAGACGGGCAACAGTACCCAAATCATGACCACATGACCATAGAAATGTGGCACTGACAGCTAACCAGGACTCCCATTCATTAAGCACCATCATAAGTTTGATCAGTCACTGAATGTGTGGTTGTTAAATGAGGATCACCTATATGTGCAACCCTATATATATACTCTGAAAAAAGTATGCACAAGTATCTGTAAGAACTGGGACTATAGTTGTGTTGGACTGCATCAATCTCAACTGTAGTATGCAAAATATTATAAATGATTTACCAATAAAGACAGGAGGCATGAATATACTGAGAAGAATTAACATGCTTAATTTTTTTTTAAAAAAAATACTGGAGTGGAAAAATTGAACATCAGCATGACAACATAAACACAAAATTTTAAATAACACAATGTAACTCTTAAACTCATTTTAAATATTTATTTCTTGGCTTTTAGAGGAATTCATTTCTTAATTTTAGAATCAATTAAATTTGGGGTTTAATTAAATGTTACTACTTCCAGGGCATTACTTTATTTTTTTAAAATTGTGTCAGTATTGAAATATAGGACCCAAGCTTATCTACAATATCCACAATGAGTTAGTGGCAGTGAAATTCACAATCAGAATTACAATTATAAAAATAAAATATAATTTTATAATTCAAAAATGAGAATGGTTTTTTGTACATATAAGGAGTAGATGGCTTGCAATTCTTCAATACAAAGTTCTTATCATGCACAATGCATATAACATGAGATTTGTTACATAACGGCATTGAAAAAAGATTCTAAGCAAATTATTTTAATATTTGGCAAATTTTCATGTCCTAACATATAAAATATAATCTCAGAAGTATACATAATGGAAGAAAGACATAAAAAATCAGGGAGTCTTCTGAGAGAAATTAACTTGGGGCTCAAGCACTAGACCTGGGAGTCTGTGAAACATACATGAGCTTCAATTAAGTTTTACAAATACATTCATAACCAGAAAGGAATTCCGCTCCAACAGAATTACTGAATTTATATGCCCTGATTAGTTTTATACATCACAACTTTAACCAGCTTTACAGGCACTATTGATTTTAGATTCATAAACTTTAATCAAGGTTCTTAGTATACATTTCTTCACTTCTGGATTTTGCAGTTCAACTATTATACATAGATCTCATTACTGCAAAATATATCCGCACTTGGAAAAAAAGTATTTGGCCATTTCAAGAATTTATCCAGCAAGTAATTCTCAAAGTAAAAGGTCACCAATTCTGTTTTGGAACTCAGAATCTCTGAGATTCAGACATCATTAACTTGGTAATTTGCAAAGTACAGCCTAGCACAAATTTATAGACTGCACATATGAAATTTTCCCTAATTCATGGAGTGCCACATAATGGCCCAAAGATACAGATCAATACTATTATATCCTATTACTTTAGTCTTAATCCAACAAACCTTATACTTAATTCCATGCATCAAAGGAGCTTTCAAAATAATTTCCCAAGACCCAGCAGTTGACAAGCGTCTTGTGAAGCTAACAGAGTTTCAAAAATGTATTTGTGATATGACCTGTGATCTGCCATTCAAAGGAAAAAGAGAGTCAAGGCACACTGGGCACATCCAGGCCTAAATGAGAGATATGATCTAAGCCCTTCTCTCTAAATGTATGGGTTTTTTTAATGTAAAAAAATCATGTAAACATGATGTAACAGCAACAAAAGACTTCAGCATACTGTGTTGCAGTAAAGGTTTTAGATAGAATGGATCAGTGAAGGTGCAGTTACAGTTTTTAAACCAACTCTGAACCATAATGTAAACAGACACTGAAGTCATCTGAAAAGTAAACATTTGGATTCATAAATATTCTTTTATAATTACATTTAATTAATGTAGTCTAAATTTCTGACAAATTAATCTAAACTAAAACAGCATTATTCAACTTTCTTTAAGCCTTTGACACACATTATTGGAAGCAGCAGGAAGCACTATTGACTTCTGCCTTCACTTTCAAACTGTGCTGCAGCATTAACAAAAAGGCATTTCATCCATTTTCCTAGTAAGACACACTTTTTGCTTCCTTTGTTGCTGCATCATAAAATGTACCTCTTGGCTTTTTTAAAAAAATGATCTGCACAGAAACGTGCCTCTCTTCATATAATTTCATCATAAATATGCAAGTTTGTGTAAACTCATTTCCTTAAAGTATTTTCCAAACAATCCAGAATGTAATGTTTCTGAACAAAGGAGGGGGCACGTACAAAAATAATTTGTAAAACCATTCTATCTCTGCAATGCCATTCAGCTACTCAGTATATTTAAAATAATATGTAGAGGACAGAAATTGAACATTTACTAGCCAATTTGCTTCATTCTCCTCCTTTCAGGTGAGCAGTTAAGTGCAGGAAGTACACACATTATGCCTATTAAAACATTTCACAGTAATGTCAGAGCATGCTATAGTAGACAAGTTCATGACAGGATTTTTACAGAAAGACTTGGACATTTACAAATACACACTTAGCTTTTGCATAAGTGACACTGAACTGATTTGAACACATCAAACTACAGGTGACCAAAAGTATTTAGTAATTATATACTATTTGATCTAAATTAGTAAGAAATGACTGTACTGAAATGTAGGATTCACCATAAAATTTATATTAACAAAACATGGAAAACTATCCATGTTACATCCTACTTCGATTCTTTTATAGAAAGAAAACCAGTTGTGCAAATGTATGCTTCAGGCCTAGAACTCTTTCCATATACTTAAAACACTGACTAGTTTTATCTTTTCAACTCAATGAATAAATGTTAGAACAGAGTCATACTTAGCCAGGTGATGATATAATGCTAGCCAAACATTAGTTAAGATGTGAAAAATGGCCACTGAATCATAATGTTCAATTCATTGTTCCTTTCCTCTCACACTTGGAGTTGCTCAAAAGAATGTTATCAACTGATTTACAAGAACATTATTTAGAGTGTCCTCCAAACAGTTTATAATCTGTTATAAAGTTGTATGGAGCGATGTAGAAGAAAAAAATCTAGGCAAGTGGGATTAAATGATTCTATCACTTAAATTGTCTGTATGTGTCATTAACAGCGCAGTGATATTTACTATTATTAATTCTAGGTCATGATTTTTGCAAAGCATGAATGGAGTAGCTATAGCTACTCCTAATGCTATAGGTCAACTATAGCATTAATGTTTTATGGCTGCTATAAAGGTTACCTCTACCTATCTCACTTTATGTATGCATGCAGTGCCTTTAACTGGTTGTCCCAGTGCAACTACAGTACATGTACCTACAACCACATCTTTTTGTCTCCTCAGATGCGTAAAATAAAAAAGCTATAACATAAAATTAGAGCAAACATTGTTCCCTATTGGATGATAATCCACTCATTTACACTTTACCCTTTCTTTAGCACATTCCCTCCAAATAAGGATTTAGCCAATAATTACTCAGTTTAGTTGTAGCTAAAATACTCATTATTATAATGCCTTCAGAATTCAAAAACAGCTGAATTGTTTCATAGGATACCATTCCAAAAAAAATTTAAAAATAGTTTTAAAGTGAAGAAAAATCAAAAGAGATTTTTCAAGATGGAAAGCATAGCAATTTGAGGGGCAATTAATCTATCTAATCTGAACTGGCCTCAAAATATTACAGTACAAACTTTAAAGTCCTCTGCATTCATACCATAGAAACAATGGGTATTTTAATTCCAAACCCCTCTTTTCTTCTCCAAAAGATGTGATATGCCAAAGCTTAAGAGTTGAGTGTGCAAATGCTTTTTTTAACTACTGCTATATTGTAGAGGCAGACACTTTTTTTTTAATATTCAGTGTTCCTATAGATGATGAATGCCCATATTTACAAAAAAATAGTCCAAATACAAGAATATTTTCACAGTACTTCTGAAAGTACAATGCAAACTCTTAAAGAGTTACATCACGTAATCTTACATTATTTAGCTTTATTTAAAGTTACATAATTATTATACAATTTCATAATTTCAAACTGATTAAAGCTCTTTTTGGAAGAAAGTTATTTTACAGGAACACAAAGGCAAAAACCTATATTGTCAGGCATTTCAACTTGATAGCTGAATAGATGACCAAGTATAGTATCATTTCTACCTCCCCCAACCCCATTGTGGAATGAGAAAGGCTGCAGAGAAATTCTGATCATACAGAGAACTTCAGCTATACCCCCTAACACCCAATAATTTTATATGAATGATGTGGTGGTATATTACATTTGTTGGTAATAGAAAAAGCTATGAAAACAAAGGAATTAGCATGAAGTACAAATAGCTGAATGGAACATGCTACAAAGCTTGAATGTATCAAGATTGTTTATGTGCCCTCTAGAACTGAGAGTAAGTGGCTGGCCCAAGGTCACTCAGCTGGCTTTGTACTTAACCTGAGACTAGAACTTACAGTCTCTTGATTGCTATCCTGGTGCATTAACCATTATACCAACTGGCTTGAATTTAAACATTTTAGTTATAACTGACGTCCTTTCTTTTCTTTCCTTCTTTGTCCAGTACCTCTTCCCACCAAACAATTTCTAAACAATTTGCTCCCACCCCTTCTCTTTCTTTCTTTCCATTCTTACTGCAGGCATCCCTTCATCTTATTCTATATCCATCTATTTCAATTGCTGGCTTCTCCTGGAATAAAGAGGGAAAATACATTCGTGTAGTTGAATTATTCTGTATGCAATGAGTGGGTGGGTTGTATGATCAGTGAATGTTGGTATATGTAGATGGAGATCAATTAATACTGTGAATGAGGAACCTAATTTTTTCAGCCAATGAGTTTTCATTAGTAATTATTACTTCAATTATTATACATTTATGTCTAATTCCTATCCTTGTCTTCTTTTTGATTAAATACAGTACCAACTGGGATCTTGATCCCAAGTGAATTTCAGAGTTTATTCTCCCCAGCATAACCTAAAAAAATATAACCGTGGCTTTATGGTTGTTTGGCAGAATGGGATGAATTCAAAAGCAATCAATCTTTTTACAATGTGCTAAATGTGATTGACTCTACGACAAGGGAAAACTGATTATTTTGGGACACAGTGTTACATTTCAAAATAGATCGCAATTACAGTGAGAAATGCTCTTTCCAAATTTCATGCAGATAAATCAAATGGGTTTTGTGCAAAAGAAGGGGCTATACAGTTATTTCAACATAGTTTGGTGGAATGTTTAACAATATTATGAATTAAGCTTTACTGGATATGGATATCTTTCTTTGTACTTTCACTTGTCTTTCTCTTGTTTCCTATGTTTATTTTAATTATTTTACTCATTAATATTGTCTTCAGAAATATCTTACTAGTGCAAATAATAGATTGTGTATCTGTATATCATATAATTTATATTTATATTAATTAAAGGATAAATATGAACATGGATTATTCTGTTAATTGCTAACATGGAAGCTCTCACAGGCATTTCAAGTGATCTCATATCTCAAGTAGTAGAATGTTTAAGGAAGGCAATTAGTATGTCCAGCTGCAACTTAGTAATTGAATTTTATCAAGTGATAAAATTGTATGAATATCTTATGGCCAAAAGATCTGATAGAAAATTCTAACTGGAGAAATCAGGAGTGTGGGGCTCATTCTGATGGTGTTTTGAAGTACCCATTGCTAAAAAAATGTTCTTTGTAAAAACAAAGAATTTATGCTGTGATCCTATATCACACTTATTAAACTTTATAGGACTTATTCCCAGTCGTATGTTTGTGCTGCTAGTAAAGTGCTGGTGCCTGAAGAAAAAGGTGGTACTACACAGTATGTCTTTCCCAATCTCTTCCAAGGGAATTGCCCCTTTCCCAGCCTGGAAATCTGCAATAACTGTAACACATGACTTTGATTCACAACTTTATTCCATCCACCATACCTTCTCTGCCACACAATGCTCAACTGCCAGTCCACATACATAGCCACATAAATATTTTCCTCTCAAATCAACTTTGCTCATGTTCAGAGCTAGGAAGAAATTGAAGCAAAGCAAATACACTCAAGATTGGATATGTACTTTAAATAAAAACCCATCTGTACATATTTTGCATGTTACTTAAAGGAGTCCTCACATAGCGACCGTTCAAAATTACACGGTCACTGAACGAATCATAATTATAGCACAAAGCTATAGCACACCCTCCCACAATCATGTGACCAAAATCCAGGCGTTTGGCAGCCACTTCACATTTACGACTGCAGGGCGTCTTGTCAACAGGGGGAGAAAGAAGATGGCGGAGGTCAGCTGTGGGTAATGAGGTGGCCGTGGTGGAACGCAAGGCAGCCAAAGGAATCCATGAAAGGTGGATGAGGGGAGTTGAAGCGTGGCAGGGAAGGAGAAGGGCAAAGTCCTTGGCTAACACATGCAAGTGGGACTACCAGAACTGCAGTAGCGAAGTGATAGAGCCACGTCATGTTTTGCCTAATGACTGCTTCGCTGACCAATGGAAAGCCCAGTCCCAGTTAGTGTGGTTAAGCGACGATTGCCTCTAATTCTTACCTCTGTGTTTTAGTTCTAAAAATGATTCCTTTCACTTTTTATCAGGTATTTCAATTTTTCCCATATGTCAATTTTTGAAAGTAAATATAAGCTATGCAGTGGTCCCTTAAAACATATCAAAAGCAACTAAAGGTATATCTATTAAGAGGTTCAAAGTTAGCTCCAATACAATGTCAACATCAGATTCTCTATCTTAACACAAGAAAAAGGCAATGGAGATACAGATCCTACAAGTGTTTAGTCACTTCTTAAAAATAGGTGCCAACGTTGCTATTTTTAAAACAAACCCTAACTCTGGTTAGTATTAAGACTGATATTTACTTATCCACCTACTCTTCAAGAAAAGCACTGAAATAATACATTCAAAAATACATTTAGATGTAAAATGTGAAGCAAAAATTCACAAATTTGCTTCTTCTATGAGAAGGAGTACAATATTATTTGGTGATGGAGAGAAAAAGGCCTCAAGAGAAGAGTGCTATACAGAAAAACAATTGCGTCTATATTATACAGTATTGAGGAAACCAGCAAGATATATTAAGAATGGCATATGACTGCAATTGAATATTAAGAAACAGAATATACATTCAACAAGATTTACATCCTCCTTCCTTTCCTTCCTCTCTCACTCCCTCCCACTCTCAAACATACACACATTTGTTTTATAAACATGTTTTTAAAAATATATGTGAGAATGCCCATGGATTTGTTTGATCTTGTTATTTTAACTGCTCACCTGATATAGATCAAAACATAATAGGTTATATCAATGTTTATATTTCATTTGCCTTGAGATACAAAGTTGCTTTCACTCTACAATATTAAGCAGACAGTTTTACTGCAACTGAGTAAAATCACAGGCATTATTTTAGAGGAACATGCGGAACATGAAGTTTTCTATTTGCCTCCATGAACTTACAAGCAGTAGAGGCCCAACAGAAGCAAAGATTCTTTGCTAATCTTAATCTTCAAAGCTGATCATCGACATCCTTCAAGTGTTCCTGTCAAAGCATCAAGGCTGCTGTCCGTGTCTGAAGCCAATGTTTGTTCTGTTGACATGGATGAAATGTCGTTGACTGATGATGACTGAGAAGGGCTGGTATTGCTATTCACTGCTGCATCTGTGCTAAGTAAACCAAGCATAAGAAAATCTGAGGCAAGACATGGTTAAAAGCATAGGTGTTTTATGTGGCATAAAAATATTTGTGCACTTGGAAACATATGCATGGAGAAACAATGCCCATTTGAAAATTTCTTTTTTTTTTCCTAACGAGGAGAAAGGCAAAGATAGAAGAGATGGCTGGTAATTAGCTATTTTTATATTTTGTAAAGAGCACGGAGGATTATAATTTGGAAATGTTCGGCTTGTTTTCTCGGCGGCTTGGGTGGCATTCGCAAAGGGGATAGGTGTGGCTGGCTCCTGACTTCTCACAAAGGAACTTTTTACAGGTTTTTTTTCCCTGTCCCTCATCTCCCTTCTTGCTTTGTGCAGCCCCAGCAATGGAAGAAAATAAAGCCCGGTCACCTTGAATTTATCTTGCAAGTGAGATAACTTTGTCTGAGTGCCTGGCTTCAAAGTCACACAGCTACAACAACTTCTTTCCCTGGTCTGGAGATAGTCACCCTTCTAGCTGTCATCACTTTCATCTTGAGAGGTAAAGCTCAGAGGAAAAAAGAATAACAATAACAATTGGAGTTTTGGTCATTCCCCTGACTAGTGGAATTATATATCTTAAAGACTGCATTTCTTTGGGACTGGTCCACATATGACTATTCTAAACCATTGAAAAATTGGACTTAAAATTTGTGGATTGTTTGCTGTACCAATTGGATGACCTAAAGATTGGAACAATGTTTTCAAAAAGAGCCAAAAACCAGTCTTTGCACCACCTTCAGCTCTGGCCAGGGCTGGCCCTACGTACAGTAGCATCATTTCTGCAACAGGAGAAGGCCAGACCATCACTTAAAGACATTTTACAAGCTATTGAGGCTCTGAGAAAAGATTTAACTGGGTTGAGTGACCAGATCAAAAAGGAGTCAACAGAGTTTAGGCACAACTTTAAAAATTTACAGCAAACCACAACAGAAAATAAACAGAGAATAGAAAAGATGGAGGATAGAACAGAGAAAGTAGATAAAAGGATTGAACCTGCCCCTGGTGTGGACATACTCTCTGTTGCAACAGAAGGCAGGACCAGAACCAATGGTATATAACCACAAGATTAATCTAGATTTAGACTACATATCAGAAGGAACTTCCTGACTGAACAAGCTTCTCAGTCAAGGAATATTTTCCCATTTAAAGTGGTCAATTCTTCTTAGATGGCGGTTTTCAAACAGCCTGGATGAGACTTTGTAGTGGATTCTGTCCTGAACAAAGCATTGATTTAGACTAGAGCAGTGTTTCTCAGCTTCAGTAACTGAGGAATTATGGAAGTTGGTCCACACATCTTATAATCATTTGGACTGAGCAATACCAGACTACAGGTCCTTCAATCTTTATGCCAACTTAGGAGTCTATGATCTACTTTGTCTAATGCAGCTTACTCTTCATTTTTGGTTATGTTCATCATTGAACTTCATCTTTCAAATTTTAGAAAAGCGGACATTGGTCTACTGTTGAAATATTCTGCCTTTGCCTACCCAGGTAAATAGCAGCTAGACTGTCCAGCTCTAGAAAACTGAGCTTAGTTAGTACACGGATCTAAACCAGAGGTTCCCAAACTT
>JANHFP010001524.1:268489-280839 GCA_032468135.1 Calamaria suluensis
TATTGTGGGGGTGGGTGGGCCATGGGGGGGCGGTTGGGAAGGTCGCAACTACCAGTTCACTTGAATTGGTCCAAACCAGCTGAATCCCACCACTGTTTATATATGTAAAAGGGAAAGAGGATATACTGCTTTTTCCTCTTTCCCCCCAGTATCCAAAAAAAAATAGTGTATAAGGTTGGAGTCTATATGTTAAATGTGAAATTTATTTGATCACTACTTCCTCTTTTTTTATACACTATTTTTTTCTTTGTTGTTGTTGTTGTTAGGGTTGAATATATTGCTTTGTTTTGTTTTTGTTTGCTTTTCTGTGTTGTATTTTACTTTTTATGATAAAATAATAATTTAAAAATCAAGGACTACCTGTATTTAAAAATTAAACACATGAGGTCAATTAATAAAATATGAAACAGGCATAACACTAAAGTAACTAACAGCTCTAAGACACTATTGCTATCTAAATCCTGAAACAAATTTCAGTTTCTGATTTATTATAATATTAACCTAGGACTATAGATCAGAGTTCCCCAAACTTTCTTCTTTTGCAGACTGGCAGGGTGGGGGGTGGGGGTTCAGGGGCGAGCAGTGGGCAAGTGAGTGCTCTCACCCATCACTTCCAGTCAGCTCAAGGCCTGGTAGTGGGCCTCAGCTTGGTGGTTGGGGAACCCTACTATAGATTTCAAAATGTCTTGAGAAAGTATGGCTAATTAATCAAGGAAATCTGATGTTTCATTAGCACACCAGGAAGAGGGAAGGGAGCAGATAGAGCAGACAAGTATAAGCTCATTTTCCTCTCAGCTTCATCAACTGTCCAATGTCCAAATGAGAGGTATGGAAAACACACACAGGAATCACTGAGCAATATACACAGGAAGTTACTTTCCCAACTGGATGAATTCAGGTGGGTAATGAATTCATCCAGTAACACTCTG
Source organism: Calamaria suluensis (assembly GCA_032468135.1). Taxonomy (NCBI): domain Eukaryota; kingdom Metazoa; phylum Chordata; class Lepidosauria; order Squamata; family Calamariidae; genus Calamaria; species Calamaria suluensis. The sequence continues at coordinate 269,419 of JANHFP010001524.1, forward strand.
GAAAGGCAACATAAAGTATCACTGAAGAGTAAAATCCAGTGTAGATGGAAACTTCTATTGTCAACTATCTATTTGCCTCCCTCCCTCCCTCCAAATCAAATGAAGGCAGCTTTCAAGGGGCAGGAAAAAGGAGATCCAAAGGATTGGGGTGAGATTAGACAAGATTAACAGGTGGAACAACTGGAATGTAACTTGGATTCCTATAAAAACTGAAGGTGTTCATCAGATTGTTTGCCTACGCCTTCTTGAAATATGCTTATTTGTAGACGTTGAAGTTGTATAAATAGAGAAATCACTGTTAGTTTTTGTCTTAACCAATTTATAAATAGAATGTTTGGTTATAGACTGTACCAGATTGAAGGCTAACATTAGTATAGACTCATGGATGTTGATTTTACTCTTTTATGTGTAAGGTCTTTACACAAGCATGAATACTTCCTGATTGAGCTTGCAAACCTCTTGTACTCCTTTCCCACAGAATTCTGAAACGTATAGTTACTAAGCATACGAATTATGTTTTACAAATAACATAGCAAACTATTCTCTTTTCTTTTTCTTCCTAATCCTTGCATTACTCTGAAAATTATGCCATGCATTTTATTCATTATCAAAATGCCAGATATTCTCTTGATGAAAATTGCTGTACTTCCTGCAAAAGTAACTTTCAAGTGAGTAAAAAGGAAGTCATGCTAACACAGAGAAGCATTGTTTTATCTCAGCATTAAATGAACATATAAATTATTACAGGTTGTCTCTGATATGAGTTGAGCCCTTGTTCTAATGACATTATGCTGCTCTCACTGACAGATTAGTATACTATTATGCAATAGGGGAAATTGGGGAAATACTTCAGAGACTGTTTCCCAATCCACATTTTCTTCAGCAGAATTCCTAACAACATCAAGCCCAGCTATAATTTTACATGCCAGAATTGCTTCTCCCTCATCTTATTAAATCAATTCCTTTTCGAGTGTGTCAATTTTGAATGCCAATTTTTTCCAGCGTAGTGCTAAAGAAAATAAAAACAAGATTCCTTCCAAAATAAAACCCTCCCCCAAACCCAAGAAAAACAAACAGTGAAAAAGCCATTTGGGGCCATGTTCTCTCTCTCTCTCTCTCTCTCTTTCAAAAAAAGATAAGCCTGGTTGTCAGTCTGATATGCCCATTTTCAAGATAGGTGTTCTGACAAATGTATATTTTTCCGCTGGGAGCATTCAGCTCTAACACCAAACACCTCTTTCTATATTCTCTCCCTTATACTTGCAGCCTGCTGCCCCACTTTAGTTTACCTTGAAAAGATTTGTAATGCTTAACAGCAGATTATCTTGATGAATGACAGACATCCACAGACCAAAGTCTCTTGCTCAATTCAAAGGTTCTTTGTCTGCCTCTTCTGCTGTTGTGTCTACCCTGTGTCATATTATTCCCCAAAGTTTGGAAGATTCTCACCCATCTGTTCACTGGTGATGACTTATGAAATCTGGTTCTTCCCCAAGGGATTGGTTCAGATTATGCTATGGCCATAGAATATAGAATTAAAGACCTAGATTGAATTATCTATGGCAGTGATGGAGAACCTACAGCACATGTTCCGTCGCCCGTTGCTCTTCCGGGTTTGCCAGCCGGTGCACCAGAAACCGCAAGACCTGGTGACTGGTACGCATGAGCCCACTGGAAACCAGAAGCTCAGCATTCCTGCATGAAGAGGTGAACTCAATGGTCTCTTCTATCCCATGATTTTTGTATGATAGCCTAGTAATATAGGTTACTTTAAAGGTTACTTAAAAACCAGTAAGCAGCAAAGCGTTTATTGTGCATTTGAATTGAAAACTCAATTCAATTATCAAGCAACACACTTTCAAGGAAGCTGCGTTTCTGGGACAATCCCCTGGGACACTGTAATACTGTAGTAATAGCTGAATGATTCTTCCTTATAACAGAATGTTCTATAACATTCACTGGGTCCCAAATGTTATTATCTTGAATTATTATATCAGGAGATCTTCTCTGAAAATAAAGAATTAACATTCATAGGAGAAAAACTTCCCAGACATACTATTTTAATGCCTGTTCATTTTCAGTAAATGAGATCTGTGAACCTCCTCCACATTTGCCTCAACTATTTCTTCCAACTAAGCTAAAGGTTTTTTTAAAAAAATCTGCTAATGGACTCCAGATCCGTGAACTCTTCAAACAGCTGCATTGTCTAAAGGCTCTCTTGCAAATGGAGTCCAGCTACATGAATAAAATAATATGGACACAACTGGGATTACTGTATGCTTACTCAGTTTATAATGTACATGTATAAAGTAAAGTGACAAATCACAAATGCTGTATTTAAAGTGATCTAAAGTAATCTAACGAGAATGTGTAAGAGGTAATTAAAATCTTTATTATGGTCACAGATTAGAGTAATAAAAATAAAATACAAACAATACTTGTAGAAACTATGAAATAGTCCATATGTTAAATACTTGATAAGACTGATTTGTGTCAAAAATATTTCTTCTTCTTACAATACAAATTAATTGTGACAACTGCATTTCTCCCCTCAAATGCATATCAGTTAAACTAATTAAAATAATGATTCTACTGATTATTACTAATAATGCTACATTAATTAGTACATATTAAACAATTTATGAGTTTAGAATGAATATTAATAAAAATACAGTAGAATAGTAAATAAGAAAAAAAGTGCAATGTATGTCTTATATAGAATGATCAACTATATTTAAAATGACTCACCTTAGAAGTAATGCTAACATTTGGATTCAAACCTAGTAATGCAAAGAGAAGCACCCTTAAATCAATAGCACAAGTTAAACATTACTGACTTAAATCTAATATATTTTAGTGGAGCTAACCTGAAACCAACCCTATAAAAATTATAGAATTGAATGCCAGAAGGATTGCTAGTTTTCTGGGAGGGAAATAAAACTAGGATTAATACAACAACAGAGAACAAGGTGGCTGGATGGAGTCACTGAAGCGGTTGGCGTGAGCTTGGGTGGATTCCAGAGGATGGTGGAGGACAGGAGGGCCTGGAGGAACGTTGTCCATGGAGTCGCGATGGGTCGGACACGACATTGCAACTAACAACATATATATTTTACTACTGTAAAAAGTTTAAATGTTTGCAATATATTACTATTGTAAAAAAACTAAATTTTGAAGATCCGTGTAAACTCTGAGGGCAATATGTAAGAATGATTTAGATAAGGTGACCATACGTCCCGCTTTTTGCAGGACACACCCACTTCTTCGCCATTTGTCCCTCGTCCCGCGCCGTTGTGTGAAAGTGCCACCTTTTTTTGGTCCTGTTGTCTTTTTTTAGGGGCGCACGCACACACCGCGCATGTGCAGTGCCTGAATGAAGATACAGTGTTGTTCTTTTATGTGTGTCATTTCCTTCCCCCATCAACAGAGTACTGCTGCCGAAGTTGTAAAGTCTTCCGAGCAGGCAGACAGGAGCTTCGGAGCAGACAGGCAGGAGCAGTGAGTAGCTTCGGCGGGAGGGGGGGCACAGGCGTACCCACGGGCGTCGTTGGTGAGGAGACTCGTTCCATCATCCCCCCCCCCCCCCCCTGTTGTCGGTGTCCCACCTCACCAGATTCAAAATCTGGTCATCTTAGATTTAGAGAATACCACAGATTTATGGTACAATGTGATATAAGATTGAATATATAACATTGAATTTTCACTACTGTAATTTTTTTTTTCAAAACTCCCCATACCTTTTCCCTATATTATAAAAACCAGTAATTTTTTTCTGTGTTAGAAAAAAAATATAGAATTGGAAGCTTTTTAAAACACAAGTAAATTGTTTGGATTTCATGGAAGAAAGCTTGATCTAAATCCAAATAATCAATATATAGATAATTAAACTGTGATTTCATGAAATAGACTTTAAGATTCTTTTCCAACTTTCATGGGTCCATGTTAACTTTCATGGGTCCATGTGCCCCGAGTCCGCGAGGAGAGGGGCGGTATATAAATGTAATAAATTATTATTATTATTATTATTAACATGGTCCATAGACCTCATTAGCCATATAATATTTTATCTGAATAGCTTCATATTATGGGAGTAAAAGTGTACATATATTTCACCATCATCTTTTTGCATGCAAAACAAGTATGTTTTGGCTGCCAAAAATAAAATATTTTCATAAAGGAAATATTTTTCAGGAACAGAAGTATAAAATCTGCAGATTTCATGGATTCCTTTTCCAGATAGTATTACTAGATAAATATATGCAACTAGGGTATTTCCATATATTTTGACTCTCCTGCAGGCCCAGTCTTTTAACATAAACATTCTATGTTATAGATTTATATCCGCAAGAATACGTTTCCCCCTCCCAGATTTATGAAAATAATGCTATTGAATATGCTAAGTGTTCTATGGAAAAGCCTTTGTAGGAATGGATAATTGTTAAAGTTTTGCAATAGAAATAAATAATATTTTGTCTTTACTTCCATTGTAGAGAAGATGACAAAAGGAAAAACAGCTCCAAAGAAGGGAAGACACGCCCTGCCAACATATGTAATAATATGAATGCTACAGAAAATTATTCTCTTCCTTTGGACAGAAGAAGAGACAAAATGATGGACAAGTACAGAGACACTGACAAATGTTAAAATGCCACCTCTTCCTCCCCAATTGAAACAATGGAGATCTGCTCTCCTCTTCACTTTTCTGCATATTGGGAGTTTCAAGTAAAGTTGGCATTCACAACAGAATGTGAAAGTAAAGGAAGTGAAAGGTAAAAATGGTTAGGATGATTATGTGCCCATCAACATAGTGACAAGGGAGACATTTCTTTAGGATGATATGTCACCAATCTGTTCTGTAGTCTCCCAAGCACTAACAGTGCACCTATTGCTGCCGTAATGGAATCTATCCACCTTGTCTGGAATGATATAGGGCTGTTATGGTGAACCTATGGCACACATGTCAGAAGTGGCACACAGAGCCCTCTCTGCACACCATCACCCCAGGTCAGATCTCTGTGGCGTTTCTTTTGTGAGCTTCTGTTTCTCTACAAATGACGAAACAGAAGCTCACGAAAGAAAAAGATCTTACCTCTTGCCCCGCTGCAGGTGTTGGGATGCTCCACCTCCTGCTGGCCAGCTGGTTTTTAGGTCTCTGCTGTGTGCATGTACATGCCCATGAATGTGTATGCTTGCACATACACATGTTCATGCATTCCAGTGCATAATGTGCATGTTTGCACATGCCCACACATATGCACATATTATCACACGCACAAACAGCTTTCAGTTTGGCCATGCACGCATGCACAGTTTGGGCCCTCGGTCTCTAAAACGGTCGCCATCACTGGGTTACAGTAATAGAATTTTGCAAGTGGTAGAACTGATGTAAGTCTAGTGTGGTCACATGAAGTTCCACTTAACAACCATGTTTTTGTGTGTGACAGAGCTGCCAGTCAGTCCAATAGTGTTTGTTAAGTAAGAACTAGTTGTACCAGTCAATGTGCACCCAATCTTGGAATTGTCATTTGTTGAACAATAGGATATTTGAGGTAATCTTATTAATCCTTATCAAGAAAGGGATTGGATATAAACTTGCTAAAAAAGCCTGATTAATTCACATTAACACGGAAAACAGATATGGTATTGTTCATGATATCTCTTTGCCTCTCAAGCTGGGAAGATAAAAGACCAAAATAAAGGATTATAATATAGAGTGAGAGTTTTAAAAGACAATAAGGCTTTCCTCAGAGTTCAGTGATGACTAACTGTTCTGAGTACATTTGTTACCTAGCAACAAAGGGAGGGAGGCAGATTTGCTATTTGGCTTATATACAAAAAGGTTATCAGTATTTTTCTTCTGCTAAAATAGAACTATCATATTTGGATTTCAGATGAGTACTTAGACAGCAGCAATATATCATTTCCAAGTGGTTGTCTAAAGGTTTGTAATACAGACATGGTAGCCTTTGCTAAGATAATGATTTGCGAACAATTTCAGTTGATGTACTATCAACTTGGTGTTGATTTGAGCAGCCACAATAGATCAGATTTCTTCCTTCAATACCCCAAACTATTTACCATAAAGTCCTTTTTACCCAATACATTTAAATCACTTTAAGTCAATGTAAATATGGTGTGACTAAGTAATGGTTTTAGGTATGTAAAGAAAAACCACTTTTGTGTCATTTACCTAGGTTTGAGAAGTACTGGCGTGGATAGATTTTTTTCGTTTCAAGTCTTCCTGCAGTAACTCACCGTCACTGTAACTAAGTCCACCAACCCAGTTTCTGCTCTTCATCTTTTCTTCTATTTTCCAAGCACAGGACAATTTGAGCCTGGTCACTTCTGCCTTGAAAGAGAACTCAAGGTTGATTTCCTCAATGATCCACTTGTTTGTATTCTTGGCAGTCCATCATACTGTCAGTTTTCTCCAACACCAAAGTTCAAAAATATCAATACTCTTTCTACCCAGCTTCTAAATAAACTGATGGGCCCCCAGTCTATTTCTACATCAGTAAAATTGGAGGAACTCTTGCTAGACCCAATGAGTTTAATTCAGCCATTTCTGTTAACTGTAGCACTGGATTGAGCTACACTCTGTTTAACAGATTAATATTGTAGAGTATCTCTAGATTGTGTAGTAATGGTAAACTAAAATGTTTTCACACAGTTTTTATGGTGTGCCAGCAACAAATACAGTGCCAGTCTCAGATTACAAGTCCTATAATTGTCAGCTAATATGGCTGTTGCCATTTTTAATAACAACTTCATTAAATTATCACATTAATAGCACAGATCCATGGATATTTGTTCCAAGAAGTCCCAATATATAAAGTCTTTCTTAATCCTTCATAATAATTACTATCATAAGCCAACAATATTCTAGCTATTTACTTACTGAACAAATTATTTTCCATGCATCTTCCTTCTATTCATTATTACTGGGTCTGCCAGAGGGAATTTAAGACAAGATTTTTTAATGTCAATTATGCATTGCATGAAAAAATAGAGGTACAGTAGTGAGGAAAGGTCCAGTTACTACTTTAACAGAGCAAATATCAATCATAACTAAAGAGCGAATGAAATACATTGACTGTCTCAAAAATAATGCACATATTTCAGGAAATAAGCAGAAGAAAGCAAGTTCATCCTTTCTATTAAAAATGAATTTAAAATGATTACTTTATTGTTTATTTCCAGTGAAAACATTTCATTATACAAACATGCAAGATTATATGATATTATTTTATATGTAGGCAAACAATTATTTATATATTTATCCTTGTCTAACCCAATGGGATCATGGTTCATGCACGCAGTGGTAAAACAACTCTCTAAACCAGCAAATTGCAAATCGACAGATTTAATGCATTAGAAGGAAGAGAGTCACTGTGCTACATAAATGCAAAAAAAAAGTGCTGAAGTTGCTCATGAGGAAATTCTCTATGTGGTTTAATATTGCTCAATTTTGTAGTCTTTCCATCAAGAAATCTAGACAGTTGCTTAAAACTACAAAGCCTGATTAGGAACTTCTATGGTGGGTCAATTTAAGTTAATATTACATTATTTCAACTTTCTGGCACAACAATAAAAAAATATTAACTAAAAGCTTTTAAATGAAATAAATGAAAAATGTACTTAATGGGTGTATAATAATTCACTGTTGCAAAAACAGACATTTTCCTGGTAACAATTATTGTTAATTTCCTAAGATTTTAAAGCCCTTATAATATATTTCCCCATAAATGCATTGTATTATCAATGCAATTAGCTTAGCTGCAATACTTATGTAGCCAAATAGCATAACGCAGACACTTGACAAAGATCAACTAACTTGCAAAAATGCTGTTATTTGCTGAAGTACAAAAGTATTTCCCAAAATCTGTGGAATGAAGGAATCTCATAGAACAGTTCAGTATAATGTTGACATTAAATACTGATAAGAAATGTGGAACATAAAAATGAAGAGAGGAGAAATGGGTGTCTGGAATCACAACCACAAACAACTTTGCTTTGCAACATTTAATTGCAGTTCTCATTTAATTGCAGTTCTCATTTATATATCATGGATGGATGGACTGATAGATGGATAGGGTGATCGTACACTGTACATCAACACTAGTAAGTTTCACATCAGATCAAAAGACCTCAGGTTGAGATTGTTGAATTTTTATATTTCAGTTTCTTTAGCACTGAAATATAAGAATATATTTCATATTTCTTTAGCAAGCTTAAAATTTTAAAAAATGGGGGGGAAATGTGCAGTGGGGCATTACAATTCAAGTGCCATACCTGTTACAATATCACAATGCAAATACAAAATAAAATTTGTGTTGCAATATCATGCAGATGTCCATGGCACCGAGATCATAAAATGACACTGTTTGTCAACTCCTGTTATATATATTTATAGTAAACTTGATTCTTACAGCAGCAGCTCTTACTTAACTATTCGTGTAAAGGAGATTCAGGAATAAAGAAAATATTTAGAAGAAATTCTGAGAGTATTAGCTCCCCCCCCCGGAAAAATCCAGCAAACATAAATTGTTGGAAGGAGGATATAAAAAAAAAACAACAGTATGGAAATTATTTCAATATATGATTTTTGATCTTTTTATTGCTAGTAAGTCAGATGAGGCACCTTTGACATTGCAAACTCCAAGCACCTACTGCAAAACACAAGGCAGAGATAAGGTGTGAAGAACCAAAGACAGTTTGGGTGATGGAAGCAAAGCATTTAAAAATACATTTCTATTTTATTAACCCACTTATCCTTTAATGTTGCTTGAGGAAACAATATATATTTAACTAGATACTGTAGTGGATTCTAATTTCTGATTTTTCTCCAGAATTATTTTTTTTAAAAGCTGAAGACCTAATTCAGTCATACTGATACAATTACTATCCAGATATCATTCATAGTACACAGATACCCTTTGGTAATTTTGGAAAGTTTTTTTCAAATCAAGAAGTTAAAAGGCTTTTTTTAAAAAGTGACTTTCATTCATAACTTAATGAATGAATGAACAAACAAAACAGATTTTCGTTAGAATCATATTCAATGAAACGTGAATTCATTAGGATTATATTTCCCGAAACCTGAATTCAGTTGCAGTGAAGCAATATAAATAAATGTCCTCATCAGTTTGGAATTTTGTGAATATTTTCTTTCATAGTAACAGGTACACTAGCATCAGAAATAGGATAAGCGGGACTTATGATGAGAAAAGTAGGAGATACACAAAAACTAACTACATTTTCATCTTAGCCTTATATAATTTTCTTTTATTTTTGGTGTTACCTATTGATGGGAGAGAGGAATTTAGCCACACCAAATTTAATCCCCTCCAATTAAACAGACAGCAACTAGCCATTTGCTTGTTAAAAAAATGTAGGCTCAAGGGTAAGTATGAAGTATGGTTCCAAATGGCATTACAGTCTGAAGTGTGGTTAGATATTTCCGTTTGGAGTAGCACCCTGAATCTCCTAAACATGATTTTAAGAAAGGTAGATGTTACCACAGGGAGGTGGGGGGGGGAGCCTAAGACAGGCCTTCTTTTGTTATCAAAAGACAAAAGGAACCTGTTGTACATATTTTTCCTTAGTAGATTTTTGTTGGAAAAAAAATATTACGGTTTCTGGACGACTTCCTTGCCAGACCAAAATGGGTGGTGTTTGCGGCTGGGAAATGAGAATTCAGGGTTTTGGGAATAGAGATGAATCATACTCCATTGCATAACAAATCATTTAGACCTGAACAAATTTGGAGCCCTGACATATTTTAGGAGATGGAATATGGCAAAGTTCTGAGTGGTATCTTTGATATAAATTTAGAAAGAGAATTGGGGTTGTGGTTTTTTTTTTTGGTAAAATAGAAAAATTAGAGCTCTTCAACCTGATGATAAATATTTTGCTCTCATATACAAAAACAAAGTTGCCAGTGCACATGTTATGGTGGCTTAACCTAAGCTAGATACAGTATGAATGAACAAATCTGTTAACCATTGATAACAAGTAAGGTCATCTTTCCATGTTTGCTTCTGTCTATATGTCTGTCTATACATACAGATACTTGCACAGTGAAGACCCACTTGAAATCAGGTGTTCTGGCAAGGAAGTCGTCCAGAAACCATAATATTTTTTTTCAGAAAATATCTACTAAGGAAAAATATGTACAACCAGGAAAAGAGCCCTTCTTGGTTTTCAGAACATGTCCAATCTCATTGCCTCATATTGGGAGCCCTTATAGGTGTGATGGCGAACCTGTGGTATGAGTGCCAAAGGCGGCATGCAAAGCCCTCTCTACTGGCATGTGTGCCATCACCCCAGGTCAGATCTCTATGGTGTTTCTTCCATGAGTTTCTGTTTACCTGCAAACGACAAAACAGAAGCTCATGAAATAAAAATATTTTACCTCTTGCAATGCTGCCGGTGTTGGGATACCCTGCCTCCCACCAGTCAGCTGCTCTTCGGGTCTCTTCTGCGCATGCATGCATGTCCGTTTGCATGCATGCACATACATGCACACATTTATGCATGCCAGTGCATGTGCATGTTTGCTTATGCCCCTGTCATATGTGCATATTGGCTCATGCCCATGCATGCGCACATTCACACATGCCTATGCATATGCGCACATTCTTGTGCACAAATGCACTTTTCAGTTTGGGCATGCATGCATGCACAGTTTGGGCACTTGGTGTCTGAAATGTTCACTATCACTGCCTTATAGCAAGATACCAGAATACATGACTCTCTCGTTTGCCTCTATGAATGACTTTATTTAAGGTCTTCTTAGAATGAGCTACTAGGGAATTTGGCCACTTCTTAAATACCTTTCTATGAAATATTCAAATTTTTGATGCAGTTTTCAGAGTAGCTACTATCCTTATGCCTCAATTTGATGTCCCCTGAAAATAATGAGGGTGTCTCAGTGCAAAACATTTTATTAAAGAGCTAGTCTATCTGGAAAGTCAGAAGAATCAAAGAATTGGGCCTAACCTTTTTTCTATATCCTTTCTAAGGTAGATAATTTATTCTGTCTGGTATGCAGATTGGTCCTAATTCATTTTGTTTTATAGAGGAAGATTGGTGGGTGTTCAAGATGTCACATTTATAGCTAATTGGCCATTCCCCAAAAGTGATCATGGGATATTATTGCTTGGCCCCATTGGTCAGTTTTAAATTCTTATGGTTTTAATAAAATTACCACAAAGCTGTTAGGAAATATCATCCAGTGTTATAGAACTGCATTTTAAAGATACATAAGGTAATTTGAGGTCTTTTGAGGTCCTGAGTCACTGTCTGGATATAGTAAACAATTAAAGATAGATCAATACAATGTGTGTGTTATATTTGCAAAGTTGCAAGCTTGTTGCTAACATAGAGAGAACGGGTGCAGGGTTGTTGCAAAAGCAGGGA
>JANHFP010001524.1:289843-302474 GCA_032468135.1 Calamaria suluensis
GGGAAGATGTCATAATGAGAAATGGAATCATGTTTAAAGTAAGTGTGCAATTGAAACTGTTTGAGCAGTGAAGGCCGGATGAAAGCCCGGTAGAACATGTAATTAAAACTAAAAAATTAAGATAGAAATATGAAAATATTGAAATACTAGAAATAGACTTAGTTAAGTTGTTGTAATAAAGAAATTACAAGTTAAAGAACAGTTTATGTTAAATTAGATAATTTGTTTTTGTTAGATTATGTATAACCTCGAACCACACATTGCTGTAAAAATGTTTATATTCCTTTTACCTTTTTATATGTAAAATAACAATAAAAATATGTTTAAAAAAAGAAACAGTAAATAAATGTATACATTTGAATATGTCTATTAGAGTTGCCACAGAGAATTACATGTACAGTCGTTCTTGTCTTCTGATTGTTGAATGTTATGATGATGCTAAATGAACAGGCATGACTCATGCCCTCATGATAGCCACTGAAGCACCTCCTCAGTCATGTGATTGTGATCTGGGCACTTGGCAACACTTATAAAAAGTTGTCCAATCCCTTATAGTCTTGTTAATGCCATTTACAATTTTTCCCACCAGCTTCCCTAGAAAGTCCATGCAGAACCCAGCAGGGAAGGTCACACAAGATTTCTGTCTCCCATGAGGACTTCACATGGAGGTTTTTCATCCAGCCTCCAGACATGAGTGGCTTCCCTATCATCTCTAGGGCTTCGCTAAAAATGATTTCTGTTCCCAATCCCGACTGGACAAGAGGGAAGCCCCCTGATTCTGGCAGGTGACTGAAAAAAGTCTGTGCTGAAAACAGTTTGAAAACAGTCTAAAAAATGGCCTGAAAACAGACCAAAAAAACCCTACCTGAAAACAGCCCAAAACAGTCCAAAAAAACCTACCCAAAAACAGCCCAAAACCCCCCAGCCTGAAAACAGGCCAAAAAAAAAACCTGGCTGTGACAGGAAGAGAAGCCAGGTGAGCCAGACTCAGACATGTCCCTGGTCCCCTCATCACAGAAGCAGCAACCTCGCACTCTCCCCTTTCCGCTAGCCCCCTTCTTCGCGCGGGATCACCCAGCAATGGAGACGGAGAGGGAGAAGAGGGCGGCATTTCTGTGTGTCACTCTCTCCTCAAAATTAGCAGCAGCCGATGCCCCCCTTTCAACTGAAAATTGAAGATCAATATTGCAGTTGTTTAGAAGTATAGAAAATTGCCAAGAAACTGTTTTCTGTAAGTAGATGTCTTTTGTCATGTTTATATAAGTGTTGCATAAATTCATAACAAATTTTCATTTTGGACTTAGTTGTAGATATTACATGATGGCTGTGGTGCATGATTTTAATGTTAAAAAAATCAATAAAGGGTATTTTTTTTTTAAAAAAACACCAGGGTATGAAATTAAAAAGCCTAAAATGATATATAAATTGAACAAGGTCATTTGTGGGTTGAAGCAGTCAGTCAAGAATTGGAATATGTGACTAGATAAGGCATTAAAGGGCCTTGGGTTCAGGAGTTGCAAAACTGATGGTTACATATATACTGGAAAGTTAAAAGGTGGAAATTGTCAATTATTAGGATTTGTGGATGATCTTTGCTTCATTGCAAAGGACGTATCACAGGTAAAAGAATTTGCTAATAAGTTAGAGAAGAAATTTGAGCTGCAAATTTGGGATTTCAAACACAGGTCTAGGAAGAATATTAAATTATTTGTTCTTATTTCTATTCCAGTTATGAAGGGAGGAGTGTCAGAGTATATTCATCAACTGGAATAGGATATGGTAGCCAATGTATAGACTTAGCAACTAAGTCAGCCAATGAGGGCTGTTTGGGAGCTGAGACATACTGGAGCTAGGGCGTATCTTAGTCTGCAGCTTCTGAGTCTGTGCTGAGAATTGAAACTGAAACCAGTGTGTGAACTTGTCTGCTGAAATGAAACTAACTGTTCTCTCCTGCCCTATGTTGTGCCTGTAACTTCTACCACACTGGAAGGATCAACTACTGGTATTGTAAATACTTCATCTGTTATTATGTATATAAAGAAGTTGGAGTTGCTTCTGGGTTGGCATGGCAGATGGACGAACTTCAGGATGGCTCCTCATCCCCTCATCTGAATCTGCCCTTTTGGTGAGCTGCTTGGAGCCAAGGCTTCCCTCCAGGGGCAGCCAACCTAAGGGGCATCTTCTGGAGACACCTGGAGCAATGGCGATCACTCTGCGGGGCTGCAGGCAAGCCCTAGGAGCTGAAGGAGCAGAGGTGATCCATTTGAGTTGATGGTTGCCATTTCCAGTCAGTCTACCTGTGGATGGAAAAAAAGTGATGCGGAGCGGTTTGTGTATTTGAGGTGAGACTTTGTTTCATTGAGCTATTGCCAGATGCCTGCTCAGGCAGAAAAGCAGATACCACTACTCTGGTTCTGAAGAAGAAGAAATTGGAAGGGGGAAGGGAAGTTTTCCTTCCCCTTCCATGATTTTAGAGGCAGTATTGGCATTTTCCCCACTTTGGAACACCAGTGGATGCTAAAAGGGGGGTGTATTTTGAAGATTTGAATGTTTTCACCTAAAACCGGGAAATTTGGATTTAAAAAACTGGATTTTTTTGATGGCTTTGTTCTTGGCTGAGTGGGCGGTGCCCCCTTCCTTGCTGAAGGAGAGACAAAGCTGAAATCTGACACTCTGTAAACATAACTGACTTGTGTCATTTCCGTCTCAGAGGCTTCAACAGGAAGAGTGTGCTGGCCACTGAACTTATCTCCTATTTACATAATAAATGGAAAATTTGGGTTTGAGCTTAGTTTGGTTGTCCTAACTACAGCTCTAGCTGCACTGCCTGTTTCTGTGCCAAAGGGAAATCCCCAGAGGACTCTGAGTATCTTTCAACTGAAAGTTTTGAATCACTGGACTTACCTCAGACTGTCTATTCTGTGACTGTCCCCAGCTGCCTACCCATTGTGATATTAATTGGATTATTATTCTACTGACTCTTTGGAGTAACAAACAGAGGCAACAAGCATAATGCCTTCAAAAGGTCAGAAGAGATACCCTTTTGCCTTGTCTTCTGTCCCGTCATCATCTGCCTCAATCCCGGCATTTCAAAAAACATTGACAACCTTTGTACAACAAGAAAAGGCTGAGCCGGGAACATCAGAAATGCAAAAGTAGATGCAAGCAATTGAAGAAATCAAACAGTGCCAACAAGCACTACAACGGGGACAGGAGGCCATACATCAGGAAATAGCGGATCTAAAAGAAGACTTTAAAAAGGACTATGCAGAAGTAAAAAATGATGTAAAAATTGTGCAACAAATGGCAGTAGACAATAAACAAGGGATGGGCAGGGTGGAGGAGAGGGCAGATGGGTTAGCAAGGGAGATGCAGGTGGTTCAAAAATAAAAACAAGAACTAGAGAACCTGGTTGCCTCTTTGGATCTGGAAAGATTGTCCTTCTATTTAAGATTTCAAATTGTGGCCTACTTCTGTGTTCGCGAGGCAGACGGTCGTGTTTGGGATGGCTCCTTGTCTTGCCGACCGAATCCGTGCTTCCTGGTGGGCTCTGTGGAACAGAGGCTGCCCTGGAGGGGCAGCCTGCCTAAAGGCCATCTGCTGAGACGCCAGGGGAAGCGGTCGCACAGGTGTCACTGGCTTAGCCCTCGGAGCTGGAGTGCGGAGGCGTCTGTCAGCTGTATGCTGCAGCGCCATTGCTAGCTGAGCGATCAGTGGGAGGAATAAAAGCAAAGGAGATGCGGCTGTCTGCAAAAGGTGAGACTTTTTTTGTGTTGCGATGAGACTGGGCAGCTGCCCTGGGGTTGAAAGGACTCAAGCTTTGTTTTGAAAGAAATTTTGGAGAGGGGAAGAGAGGTTTTTCCGCCTCCCTTCTTCACAAGTTGGCAGCGGCATAAGCTTTCCCTCCCTTGGAGTTTCCTTAGAGGGAGAGAAAGATTCAATCAATGATGGATACTTCCATTCAAAGCCAGGCATTGTGGATTACAAAATTAAAGATTTAAGGTTTTTTGAAGATTATGTGCTTGGATGAATGGGTGGTGCTTGCCCCCCCCCCCTGAAAGGGGGGTGAAGATGGCTGATAACCGGCTTCTTTGTTATGAAAGATTGGATGTCACTTCCTCTTGAGGTCCTGGTGAGAAAGAACGTTTCTGGCTCAAAGCTTACCTAATGTTTACAAACATAAAGACCTTTGATCTACATTGAGTCGAGTTGTCTTGGAGACTTTTTTGGCTGCAAGGATTGTTTCTATATTTCAAGAACTCCTCTGGAGGGCTTTGGGTATCTCATTCAAAAGCGGACTTTCTGATTGATTTACCTTTTGAACCTGTCCTGTGCAGACATGTCTGTGCTTGCTCTTGGCTGCCAGCTGGACTACAAGTTTTAAAAATTTGAAAATTGATAGACTGTTCTTTGTTTGCTGCGCAAAAAGAAAAATAACAAAACGCGTAAAGGTCAGAAACCCCCCCTTTTAAGTCATCATCTACGCCTTCTTCAGCCACTTCCATCCCCACAACACAAAGCCGTTTAACACCATATGGGCAACAGGGAAAGAATGGGCCTGGACAAGCAGACATGCAAAAATTGATGCAAATGATGGAAAATTTACAAAAAAGATGTACAAAAAGGCCAAGAGGCCTCTCATCAGGATATAACAGCATTGAAGGAGGTCTTTAAAACTGACTTTGCAAAATTAAGAAATGATTTGAAATCTGTGCAGCAGATGGCAATAGAAAATAAACAGAAAGTTGATAGGGTTGAACAGAGTACAGAGAGTTTGGAGACGGAGGTTGAGGCAATTCAAAAAGAGAAACGGGAATTGGAAAATGTGATCGCCAATATGGATCTTGAGTGAATGTCTTTCTTCCTAAGATTCAAAATGTGATAGAAGAAGGGGGTGAAGATCTTAAAGATATAATGAATTCAATATTGGCAGAGTTGATTGGGAGAGAGAAAGACCAGGTGTGGTGGGACATTGATCAAGTTAACAGAGTGAATTCAAACTATGCTAGAACATACAATGTCCCCAGGGAAATACATGTTATGTTTCTGAGGAATTCCACAAGAGTTGAGGTACTGAGGGCACAAAACGGTGTGTGTGTGTGTGTCTGAAGTATAGTGACAAGAAAATTGCAGTCCTTAAACAGATTCCTAAAAAGATAAGGGACAAGAGATGTAAATATTTTTTTAATCAAACAAATTGTATCTTAAAGGAATTGTGTTTTGATGGTTGATGCCAGAAGGTCTGTTAATTTTCTGGGAGGGGAATAAAACCAGAATAAACATTACATTTGAGACAGAAGCCTTCTTAAAAGAACAGAAGACCCTTCTAGAAGGAGAAGAACTGGGGAATATGTTGGATAGAGGAAGGGTGGAGGCTAGAGACCCCTACGGGAGGGGGAAGCATCACCCAGGAAGCTGAGGTCACAAGATAGAAAACAATGATGGAATTGGTTGTCTGGCAAAAGATGAAAATGGTAAAATGTAAACTTGAGTCTTTAAAAAAATGATGTTTGTATATTTAAATGTACCAGGGCAGAGAAGGTTCGGTAAAACTTCAACAGAATACTAAATGCAAAATGTTTACTAACTATAAGAAGTACATAGATATATCATATTCAAAATGATAGATGATGTATTGTATATGATTATAGATATAGAAAATATAACCTCGAGGAGTTCGCTGTATAAAAATTGTTTCATTTCCACACACCTTTTCCCTCATATATATATATGTAAAACCAATTATATATATGCATGTATATAGGTATGTATGTATGTATGTATGTATATACATACATACATACATATATATAATATTTCAAAATGTGATGGAACAAGAGGGTGAGTAACTTAAAGATATCATGAGCATACTATTGGCAGAATTTATTGGGAGACAGAAAGATCAAATTTGGTGGGACATTGACGAAGCTTATAGAGTGAGTTCAAACTATGCTAGGACACACAATGACCCCAGAGAGATAGATGTTAAATTTTTAGGAAGGTCTAGAAGAGATGAGATACTTGGGGTACAAAGGGAAAAATCCTTGAGCTATGGAGAGAGGGATATTGCAGTGCTTAAGCAGATTCCTAAAAAGATAAGGGACACTAGGCGTAAATACCAGTTTTTGCCAAAAAACTATATACTAAAGGAGTTATGTTTAGGTGGCTGATGCCAGAAGGTATGTTGGTATTCTGGGAGGGGAATAGAACAATAATAAATACTACACTGGAGGCGGAAGCCTTCTTAAAAGAACATAAAGCCCTCCTAGATGAAAAAGAATTGGGAGTTGCAGGGGAAGTGACGATGGAAAGGCAACAGAGGGAGGGTGGAAGCTAGAGCTCTCTCTTTGGATGGGGGAAGAGGCCCATCGCCCAGGAGGCTAAGATCACAAGATAAAAAAGAAGGATAAAGAAAATGTTTGCTTGGCAAAAGGTGAAAGAGAAAAATATGAGTATTGGAATCAAGTTTGAATTTTGTTTAGATATAAAATTGTTAGAGCAGGAAAAGTCTGAAGGTGGTTCGGTAGAACATTTATAAATGAATACTTTATTGTTTAAGTTAAAAATACAGAGATATCTTAGATAGAAGTAGAAATATTTTGTAACAAGGAAATTGTGTAAACACTTGAATTAGATATCATATATTGTAAGGTTTATTAATGAGTTGACACATATAGCCTCGAATAACAGGCTGCTGTATTAAAATTGTTTAAAATTGTCAGCACTATATGAAAAATACTAATAAAAAAGTTTGAAGAAAAAAATAAGTTAATGAATCCAGCTGAATCAAGTTATCTGTGCATGCTTCCGGAATTGATTTTTGCAAGAAACTCTGATGCAGGGGGCCTGTGCCATCACTAGGCCCCATGGCCTTCCCCATTCTGAGATACCTCATGTACATGATCCAATCGATTAGTGAATGCATGGGAGAAAGGAGGGAGTGGTCGCAGACAAGTTAAGTGATTAACAATGTAATTAGCAGCCTCCATTATATTTGTAACTTGAGGACTACCTGTACAATATTTAACTGACTAGCAATTACCTCGCAAGTCAAAATTTTATTAAAGCAGATTCCCAAAATACTAAGAAGAAATTTTCTGGGAACTTTACTGTACTAAAGGAATTATTAATAATTGAAAATAAAGTCCAAGAAGTGACAATAATGACATAATCCAACCAAATAACATAAAGATTGCTTTAAATTTCAAAAAAATATTGTCACAGAGTGTAAAAAATTTTAAGTATAGAAAAATTCTCAAAAAATGAGAAAACACTATATGCCTATAAATCTGCAAAGCACAGTTGCAGATTTTTAAATCAGAATAACTGCTGTCCTACCTGCAAATTTCTTAATAAAGATCTACAGTATAAACCTCTGAGCTCATCCCTAAGAACGGATCTCCTCCCTCAAATTTAGTCCCTCTGCCAGATTCTTAGCAGTTGACAGCTAAGAAAGTATCTCATATCTCCCAGAACCAATTACCACCATACTATTTTGATAACAATCAAAGACAGAATTGTATCTTAGAAGCAGAAGAGAATAGGGCTAAATATTACAACTATAATTATCTTTCCACAGATACTTTTCCAGAATTCAAGAGAAAGTGACACCCACCAAACTAAAATGTAATACTGATCACTCACTGTAGTGTTTCTATTTTACACTCTGGATCTTGGAGTCCCTCACACAGCAATTCCGCTGATCTGTCATCTCTGTCCAGGACAAACAAATGTAAAACTTTCAGTCTCTGGTTTTTCTTGAAGACTTCAGCAAGATGTCTGCTGGAGGACTCTGGGAACAAATATCCTACAAACCTGAAAGAACAGCAATTATTTATTTTATTATTCTACTTTTTTAATTTATATATAAGTATTATGATACAGTGCATTGTCTGGGCAAACCATTTTAGAAAAAGGAAAGAAAAAATAACACATATACTAATACTAATACTAATAACAAAGCAGAATAATTTTAACCCTATTTATATTCACTTAATTATGTTCCTTTTAAGTATATTGGAATACCTGTAGTTATAAACAACATTCAAATTTTACTTAAACATAACAATACTCTTTTCATCTAATTTCTACCTTTTCTCTCTAACCATTTGTAAAACCTATTCCACATTAAATAATATGCTGTGTCAATTTTTTCCAAGTTGACAACTTTAATATGTATCAATGCAAGTATTTTTTTCTCTACTTTTATTGGTATTGTTTGAAATAAGAAAGCAACTTCAGTAGAATCACAGACAGAGTTGTATCTTAGAAAACAGAAAGAACAGAAGAGAATATGGTTAAACATCACAAATGGAATTATCTTTTCATGGATACTTTTCCAGATTTCACGAGAAAATAACACACACCAAACTGAAAAGAAATACTGATCACTCACTCGAGTGTTTCTATTTTACAGTCTGGATGCTGGAGACCGTCACACAGCCATTCTGCTGTTCTGTCATCTCTATCCAGGGGACACAAACGTAACACTTTCAGGCTCTGGTTTTTTTTGAAGACTTCAGCAAGATGCCTGCTGGAGGACCCTGTGAAGGAGCATCTGTGCAAACTGAAAGAATATAAATTACTTTTTTATCATTCTAGGTTTTTTATTTATATATAAATATTTGTAATTACTGTCTGGGTAAACCATTTTAGAAAAAGGAAAGGAAAAATAACACATGTACTGATAACAATAACAATAATAAAAAACCAAAATAATTTTAACACTATTTATATTAACTTATTTATCTTCATGTTAAGTATATTAATGGACACGGTGACTCAGCGGGTAAGGCAGCTGAGCTTGTCAATCGGAAGGTTGGCAGTTCAGCGATTCTAATCCCTAGTGCCAAGTAATGGGGTGAGCTCCCAATACTTGTCCCAGCTTCTGCCAACCTAGCAGTTTTGAAAGCACATAAAAATACAAGTAGAAAATATAGGGACGACCTTTGGTGGGAAGGTAAAAGCGTTCCGTGCTTTAGCCATGCCCGCCACATGACCATGGAGATGTCTTAGGACAGCACTGGCTCTTCGGCTTTGAAACGAAGATTAGCACTTCCCCATAGAGTCGGAAACAACTAGCACATATGTTCGAGGGAAACCTAAGTATATTGGAATACCTGTAGTTATAAACAAAAAACAAAAAAAACCCCTCCTTCATGCATTACTGCCTTGTCGTGGCGAAGGGGCTTGCGTAGCTCAATGAAGCTATGAGCTATGCCGTGCAGGGCCACCCAAGACGGACAGGTCATAGCAGAGAGTTCTGACAAAACGTGATCCACTGGAGAAGGAAATGGCAACCCACTCCAGTATCTTTGCCATGAAAACCCCATGGACAGTACCAAAAGGATAAACGATATGATGCCGGAAGATGAGCCCCTCAGGTCGGAAGGTGTCAGATATGCTACTGGGGAAGAGCGGAGGGCTAGTACTAGTAGTGCCAGAAAGAATGAAGCGACTGGGCCAAAGCCAAAAGGACGCTCAGCTGTGGATGTATCTAGTGGTGAAAGGAAAGTCCGATGCTGCAAAGATCTTTTCTCTATAGGAACCTGGAACGTAAGAACTATGAATCAAGGCAAGCTGGACATGGTCAAACAAGTGATGACAAGACTGAATATCAACATTTTAGGAATCAGTGAACTAAAATGGACAGGAATGGTTGAATTTAATTCAGATGAACATCAGGTATATTACTGCGGGCAAGAATCCCTCAGAAGAATAGAGTAGCCTTCATAGTCAATAAAAGGAAAAGCAGTACTGAGATACAATCCCCAAAATGACAGAATGATCTCAGTTCGAATCCAAGGCAAACCATTCAACATTACAGTCCAAGTCTATGCCCCAACCACTGGTGCTGAAGAGGCTGAAGTTGACCGGTTCTATGAAGACCTTCAACACCTTCTGGAATTAATACTAAAAAAGTGTTGTCTAAAGACCATCCAGATTACTAATATGTAATTAATAAATGCATAAATACATTACCAAGCAAGGTCAAAAGATCAGTAATGATTATTCTTTTGAATAAAAACCACTAAGCTTTGACAATATTAATTTTACATAATACACTTGAAAAAGCAATTAGTCAGAGATTCTATTCAGTGTACAAACCAGAGACTTATTATTTCCACTAATTACATTCTCATTTGGCATTAGTTCGTATACATATATGCAACAAAACAGATTCACAGGCAGCATGTATTTTTCAATTAAAATTTTTTCCAGTATTACCTTCTATCCCATAAATGCTATTTTCTAATAGCAAGAGTCAGCTAAAATGCTTTAATGAAATAAATTCAATATTTTCAAAATTCTGATTAGTTCAACCTGTAAATCCAGAAAACTAGAAACATGGCATTGATCTTACCATTAAATTTACTTGTAGCATAATGTAAACAATTACACAGACCTATTTTTTTAAAAGAACTGATTTTTTTCAGTTACTGGCTTAAATAAGTAGCATAGAATTCCTTTGCAATATTCAAATGACATGATAATTTTCATGTGATAATTCCGTAAATTATGAAATATCTATATTTCAGTAATGTTTTTAAATACAATAAAAAATAGTTCCATTTTATTTATGAAAAGTTGCAGCAATCATGGTTAAAACAATTTACATTTATATTTTTAGTCTTCTGAATTAATTTTCAGTTTAAAAAATATTAAAAAAAAGATATAAACATTAAGACAAAATCTGTTACATTAAAATAAGTTAATGGTTTAATATTTTCCAACTTAAGTAAGTAAATGCAGGTAGTCCTCAACTTACGACCACAACTAAACCCAAAATTTATGTGCAGGCATTCACGTGAATTTTGCCCCATCATTGGGATAGTTGTTAAGTGAATCACTGCAGATGTTAATAAGAGTTGTTAAGTGAATGTGGCTTCTTCATTGACTTTGCTTGCCAGAAGATCACAAAAGGGGATGCAGGTTTCTGCAACCATTGTAAATATGAGTCAGTTGCCAAGTGTCTGACTTTTGAACATGTGACCATGGGGATACTGGAATGGTCATAAGTATGAAAAAAACATCATGTCACTTTTTCCAGTGCCATAACTTTGAATAGTCAGTAAATGAAATGTTGTAAGTTGAAGGCTGCCTGTACTTTTGTTGGTTTTTATTTTTTTTAAATTTACTGTACAGTAATTCGTTTGTCAGTTTTCTTTCTGGATTTTTTAAAACTTAATATCTAAGGAGACCTTTACAGGATTAAGCTGATTTGTTGCAGGAATTACAGACCCCGGCACTTCACTTCCTACTGGTTTAAGGCATGCCGCCAATGAGTGAATGCATGAACTATGGTCACTGATCCTCCCACCCAGTCTTTTTAAAACGATCCAATCTGGCTCCCAGTCCAGGTAGCCCTTGCTTTATGATCACAATTGAGCCCCAAATTTCCTGTTGTTAAGTGAGACATTTGCTGAGTTCTGTCCCCTTTTTACTACTTTTCTTGCCATAGCTGTTAAGTGAATCACTGCAATTGAAAAGCCAATAACCCGGTTATTAAGTCAATTTGATTTTCCCATTGACTTTTGCTTGTCAGGTTGCAAAAATGACCTCGGGACAGTTGTAAGTATGAACCCATTGCCAAGCATTTGCATTTTGATCGTGTGATCATGGGAATGACTGCAAAGGGCATTAACTGTGCAAAAACAGTCACGGGTTGCTTTTTTTTGGTTGTTTTAACTCTTTTTTTTTGTTCAAACAATTTAATTGGTTTTCTTGGGGTAGGGAAAAAGGTAATGGATATAGAAAGGGTTTTGTAATCAATTTTTTTACAACAAATTGCTTTCCTGAGTTATATGGCTTATTCATTCTATCAAATGTGAGTACATAAAAAACATTTAAATCAAATTACATTTTTATAAATTCACTGGTTGGCAACCAACCTGTCCCGCCACTTCACCTAAAAAAAAGCCAGACATAATATCTCTTTGTATATTAGTTTCCAGTTTTCTGATTACCTCCTTAATGTTTTACATAGCACATGTATATATCCTTATTTAAGGTGCTGTTGTAACTTTGAACGGTCACTAAATGAACTGTCGTAAGTCGAGGGCTACCTGTCCACGATTCCTGCTTGCTAGAGTAGGTAAATATTACTACCCTTGCATTTACGGGCCCATAGTTTCAAGTCTACTCAACGCAGCCCTGAGATTTCTTGATAGTCTCTCCGACCATTCGGGTTCTACCGACACCCCCCCACCCCGCCACAACCCGGGGAGTTCTCTCCCGAGACGGCCAATGCCTCGACTTGCAACCGCTCCTCTTCGGCGGGGCTGAGGACGCGGCTTCTTCGTCTTCTTCTCCGCCGCCGCATCCCCCTGTTAAAGGCCCGTCCTCCTCTCGTCTCCGCCCGCATCCCCTCTGCCTCTGCGAAGCCATAGCCGGCCGCCGAGCCTGCCCCGCGCTGGCCGTCCAATCGCGGCGAGGAGTGGGCGGCCGAGGCGAGCGAGGTGGGCCGGGCCTAGGCGCTCTCCCCGTGCCGTCGCCGCCATGATGCTTGTTTGCTTTCAATGAGTGTGAGAAGGAGGCGGAGGAGGAAAAGGAGGAGGAGGCGAAGAAGGAGGCGGGGGGAGCCAGTTCTCCTGTCCGGCCCGCGGCAGGAAACAAAGAGCCAGGCCGGCAG
>JANHFP010001524.1:325649-336792 GCA_032468135.1 Calamaria suluensis
GTGAGGCTGGTATCGTGGATCTTCCCCTTCAGCCTCTCCGAGAGAGAGGCGATGCCCGCCAGGAGGTTGTGCCTGTCGGTCTCCGCCAGCCTTTCTTGCGGATCTGGCTGTCCTCCTGTACCTCGCGCAGCTGTCGCCCATAGCGCTGGATCCTCTGCTTGATGTTGGTCAGCATCCGGGCCGTGTCGGCCCTCAGCTCTTCCAGCACGGCCCTCCAGCATTTTTCCACTGAACAAGGATAAAGAACATGCAATAATCTGTCTGCTGGTCAAGCAGTTTGTGCTTTGTGTCCTTGGCTTCCGAAAAACAAAACAAAATTCCTTTATTGGAATCAATGTTGCAGACTTGAGGAAGTGAAATTCACTGGGTTCATCTAACATGCTAAAGAATAAACCAGGCTTTGCAAACCAGAATACCTGCCATGCATCCCGCGGAGGAATCTGTCCCTTCCGGCGCCGCAAGGGTTAATCCGAAATGGAGATGAGGAGGAGGGAGGGGAAAAGTATGAGGTGGAGAGGATGAGCAGCCCCATATGCCAGCTTCCCGAAGGGTCACAGCAGGCCATCCCACCACCATCCACGAAACAGATGGCTTGCAGGTGCTGCTCAGGCCGCTGTCTTCAGCAAACATGGTAATCTCCTCCCCCTCCCTAGGCTGATAGTCTTTTCACCATGACGATGAGGTAGCTGGAGACAGCATTTGCAGGAAGCATTTCTTCTGCTTGTCCTACCTTTTTCAGTCTGTGCTGCCCCATGCAGAGCCGACGAGAGCTGCAGTGCCTACCAGTGCCAGAAGAGTGCTGGAGTCAGCATAGCTGTAAACCCAATGCCCGCAGCATTGAATAGGCATGCATAGTGCTCAGCAGCACAAAAGCGGCAGCGGCTAGGTAGCGCAGCTCCACCTGCAATTCCAGCAGCATGCGGCCTGCCACAGCCGAGAAGTGTCCCAGCAGCACCTGGGTCAGCAGGCAAAGTGGTTGAGAAGCTCCCTGCTGACCAGGCACTGAAGCTCTGCCACTGCTTGTGGGAAGAGAGAAAGAGATCCGATCCAACCTCGGAGATCTAGCAATGCTCTCTCTCACCCAGGTGGGCCAGTGCTAGGAGGTTGTATGATGCTGGCCATTCTGAGCTGGTCGGACTGCTTCAGTAGACCCATCAGCGAATAGCTTTGTATCACCGGTGGAAAACCCTGCTCTCAGGAATTGCTGAGATCGGCTGTTCCTGGTTCTTTCCATTCAAGGACTTGTGTGTGCTCTGCTTGCTTACTCCCATCTGTTGTTCCTGCATCATCACCCCAGTCAGCAGCTCCTGGGGTAGGAGGGCTCCCACAGCTTCGCCCCGCAGAGAGGGATCCGGTTGAACGACTTTCCAGTGTGCCACCTCTTTGGGCCAGGCACCCTGTTGGTGTTCCTATTCAGCAGCCTCCATTGCCTTCACCAAAGTTTCAGAAGTAGTAGATGGTCTCGATGTGAACCACCAAACTAGTCCCAGTGGTTCCCTCTGTGGTCGCTGTGCTCTCCTTCATCTTCCCCGAGTCTTCATGCTGCCTGGTGTTGGGTCGGCACTTGGGGAGCTGGTTGACGTTTTAAGGGAGATTCAGGTTAATGTCAAGTTTCCAAGTAACAACCCCAACGAAAGAAGACTCAGACGCTAGAAATTCCTCAAAGTTCCATTTTAATAGATATGTCATATTGGCACATCTGGGAAAACCTGAATCTGAAAGCTTCCAGGTTTTTCCCACCCAAAAGAAAGTCCAAGACACATGTCCCCTGCACCCACATGTCCATCACATGGTGCAATCAATGCACCGTCCCAACTGGAGATGCCTCCCAGTCACGCCACTCCAGGTGCAGGCCCAAATGTCCTTGACTCTCAGAGAAAGGAATGTTGTTATGGCAAAATAAGATCCAAAGAAAAAGATGACCTCCAGGGCTGACACTGGACTTTGTTTCTATTGTAAGCACGTGCTTCCCACAGTCTTCCACAATTGTCCTTTTCTCAAGTAGCGGTAGCTGGGTAAAGGCAGGGGTGGGATTTCCAACGCGCTGCATGGCTTTCTGTCTGATCGTAGCAGCAGCCTAAGCAACGCTTGAGCTCCAGGCCTGGCGGAATGCAAACTGTGGTCGCTGCCTGCTCGATAGCCACAAGGTGATGGAACAGAGGGGCCCTCAGCTGCAATGCTGTTTGGCGCCATGAACAGGGCTGAGGCTAGCAAGAGTGTGTTGGAAACATCTGGAGAGGCATCTGGAGAGACAGAACTCCCACCTTCACTGGACCAGCTGATCCACAGGCCATGGTTAAGGGGCCCAGAAGCCTTGAGGTGACCAGGGAAGGGAAGGGCTGCCCCCTCTGCTGGCCATACCCACCCCTTCACTAGACCTTATTTTTGGGGTAGGACATTTAAGGCTCAAAAAAATCAGGCTAGGGCTTATTTTCAGGTAGGTCATATTTTTGGGGAAGCACAGTACTTAATTTACAAAATTTGGTCAACAGTTAAACCAAAGCATAGAATATAAATTATAATCCATAATTTAACATTTATTTGTTTGTTTGTTAAATTTATCTCCTGTTTATCTCACTGTGGAACTTCTCTGGGCAGCTTACAACAATAAAAACAGGGAAATAAAGACAAGTGTAAACATAACAGTAGCAAAATAATGAAACAATGTAAATACAGTAATGTGAGATATAAGGATGGGACGGAGAAGCAGCAATGTAGGATGGAGTTGAGGTTTGCCATCTGTTTGATATGCCTGGAGACTTGCTTTTTAAATATAAATTGGATTACAACTTAAACAAAATATTTAAATTATATTTTTTAGAATATTTATTTATTAAAATGCTCTGAGTGAAACTTTTTTCTCTCCAGCTCTGTTCTCTGTCATGTGTTACAATGTTCTATGTGATAAATATGCTACTCGGCAGCTATATGGATATTGCCCTTCATGGGCACTGAACTGGGAATACAGGAAAAAAGCTATAATGCAGGAAATTTTGAGTTGTAATGCTGACATCATAAGTCTTCAGGTAAGTGTATTTTCTTTTGTAATACAATGTAATCACCTTTTAAAGCTGTTAATACATAAGTTATAATGCATTTTTGTCATCTCTAGTATCCCTCACTGCCTTTATCACTAAAACGAGCCTTTAGCTTCTGCTTGTGAACTATTTGAAGGTAATCACAGACAAATGAATAGAGGCAACAGTAAACAAGTATAATGAAGCTTAAATATTTTCTACCCTACCCCATAGTGAGAGGCATTGAAAGTCATTTCCTGATTTATCATTCATCTGTTGTGATTCAATTGCTTTCCCATCTGTTTTAAGGATGGGCTACATGGTCACAGATGATGTGCCAAACTAACAGATGTATTGAAAAAAATAAAGTTGCAGACTTTCTCTGCTAGGGATTACATGGGCCTTGAAGCAGAAAACAGGAATTAGGGTCAACCCCGCTGGCTAGTGCACACTTCACCAAGCCAGGGAAATGCTAATTTGTTTTTTGTGTTAAATGTAGCTTGTCATCTCATGAGTTTATATTATATTATAGCTTGTCATTTCATGAGTTTAATGTGTCCATCAATCGATATAAATTGGATGCTTTCTAAATAGCAATTAAATGGGCAAAATTGTCCAGATTTCCAACCCTGCTTTTTGGAGTTTAATTTCTCTTCTCTCCTTCAAATGTGTAGTTATTTCATTGTGACCTAGTTTTTTTTTCCTGTTATGGATGTATTGTTGAATAGGTAATCTAGTATTTTCAATCTTACCTTTTATGTGATGCACTTACCACTAGAATTCTAGCATAAATAATAGCTCTCCTTCATGATATTTATTTATCTCCAAGTTTATTGAGGAAACTGCATATTATAGGTCCCAAGTTTCTTAAGAGCTAATCTTTATTGGTCTGGATTTTTCCGATCTTGAAAAATGCTAATTTTGCTCCATAAATTTAGAAGCTTTTATAGCTGCACATTTTCTTATTCAAGTACTTGATGCATCACTAGCAGTGAATACCCATGTGCTTTATATAGATAATGTGCTTCATTTCAAGTTCAGTACAAAAGAGGCCCATATTAAAGCAGATTGAATTGGAACCTCCTCTTCACAGCAGAGAGTGTCATCTTTGTATTGTTGAATAAACCCATGAGACATGCAGTCAGCACGCAGAGAGCAAAGGGAGCTAATCGCTCTTTGACAGTCTTTCTATCAGCACCTAGTTTTAGCAGTTAACAAACTTTTAGTTCTTTAACACAGAGGAGGCCTACTGTTCCTCTGGAAAGACCAGAAGAAGCCTGGTTACCCAGTACAAAAACATTGTGTGTTCACTATGAAGCATTGTTTTGTTATTACAAAAATTACTTTGAAATTATTGCACTGCAACTTAGCATTGCACTTAATAATTCTCTTACTATGGTGCGTGGATTCAGAAAGAGAGATTGCACAGTACCATAAAATAAGCTGTTCTTTTGCCAGAAAGAAATAGTGAAAAGCTCACAACCAGACAAAGAAACAGTCATATACAGGGCTCAACTCAAGAAAAATTAAACCAAGCAGAAGCCTAGCAACACAAAAAGATAAGAAAAGCTCACTGAAAACTACAAAACAACATTGTCTCTGTTCTGACATTTTTAAATATTTTGGAACTTCGATATAACAGGAAGGCAAAAGAGCATGCACAGGTTGCTCAAATGTACCAAAGCTTAACAAACTAACATGGTGTACAGTGCTACTAGTCTTTGCATTTGTTGTTGTTAGTTGTGAAGTCATGTCCGACCCATTGCTACCCCATGGACAATGTTCCTCCAGGCCTTCCTGTCCTCCACCATCCTCTGGAGTCCACCCAAGCTCACGCGTACTGTTTCAGTGACTCCCTCCAGGCACCTTGTTCTCTGCCCCCTTATTCTTTGGCCCTCAATCTTCCCCAGCATTACATTCTTCTCCAGTGAGTCCTTCCTTCAGTCTTTGCATTTACACAAGCTCAATATCACTAGCAATATTCAAACACATATTTCAGTTA
Organism: Calamaria suluensis; assembly: GCA_032468135.1. Lineage (NCBI taxonomy): Eukaryota > Metazoa > Chordata > Lepidosauria > Squamata > Calamariidae > Calamaria > Calamaria suluensis. The sequence goes on from JANHFP010001524.1 coordinate 330,669, forward strand.
CCTTCATGCAAAGAAAGACACAGCAATGGTTGGGCTTATTCCATCAGTCTATATCAAGGGTGTCAAACTCAAGGCCTGTGGGGCAGATCTGGCCCGTGGGGTGTTTAGAACTGGCCTGCGAGGCTGCCCAGGAAACAGTGAAGGACTGGCCCACGGTGCCTCTGCCAGCGAAAATCGGCTCGCAAGCTCTCATTTTTCCTGACAGGCTTGTAGGAGGCCATTGCAACCGAAAACAGTGCTTGGAAACCTGTTTACACTGGCAGAGACCTCGGACCACCATAGGCATGAGTGATGTGCCCCCAGGTCACATCACCATGAGTTATGTGCCCCCAGGTCAAACCCAACCCTGATGCGGCCCTCGATAAAATCGAGTTTGACACCCCTGGTCTATATGTAATTTCAATTATCTATCACTCTTAGGGCTCATGTTTGGTTTAAACTAAAAGCATCCAGAGGGGACTGGGGAAAGGGATGATGCACTGATATAAAATGAGCTCTGACCTTTTGTACATAAGTTGCATGAAAGGATTAGTGCAGACAGTGTGACAGCTTTTGTCATTTTGATGAAAGTTCTGGATCCTGTGGATGCCTCTGGTTTAAATCACATTGTCTAAACTTAATTTTGGGACAGTTATATATCATTTCCTTATAACAATTTATATGAAATTTAAATATTTCTACCTTCTTAGATTCTCACGTTATTTGAATAGTGCCAAAACATCAAAAATGCCAAGTAATTTGCTGAAGAATTTACCTAAACTTGGGAAATAAAGTGTAATGGATGAATCCTGTATAACTTTTATTTTCCTCAAAGAGGCTGTCACTAGAGATGTGCAAAATTATTCAATTGCAAACTTTATGTAATAGAACACAATGGTTTCAAGAGCTAGTTTTGAGGGATTTGACTGTTCGGAGCAGTATAGTTGGGCAATAGTTTTGTGTTATAATTGGGTTCTTTTCTCCAGCCGTTTTCCAGTCTAGCCAGTCCTAGATATTAATGCTTTAGACTCGGGGTGGGGGGTAGGGATACAATTAAACACATGATCAGACAGAAGAAACCTGCTCAAAACTTCTTGCCTGGCAGCCTACCAAGTTCCTGCCATAAAAAAGAAAACACAGCGACTTTGCTATGGGGAAATAGAGTTCATGTAGGAGAGAGAGAGAGCTCTGATTTATTTTGCAGATAAGTATTCCAAAGGTATATGTGTGCCTACACTTTTTTCAGAAATGTTCATATTAGTAGTCTTGATGTATAGACAGTGTTTTGGTTTGTTGAACCTCGATGTACATGGGTGTGCTGTGCGTACTTTGATATCTTGTAGAGTTAATGATATTTGTTCAATTATTTCTGTAGCCAGCAATCGGAATAACAAAGCTGCTTTTGTTATGCTGGCATGTGGTATAAGGCTATGGAAGGAAAGGAAGGAGGAAGGAACAATAACTGCTAAAATCAGATAAAGGGATTATTTAAAAAAAAAAACACCAAATCACAGTGCGGATTAATTAATTGAAAGAAATTTTTAAAGTGTTTTGCACTTTCGGTACCCTATTAACTGAAGAGGTTTATTTAAAGAGCTTCAAAAGACAACTGTCAGGTTTGATAGTACGTTCTAATTTAATCTAATTTTTCAGTTAGATAAGAGCAATATTTTCATTGTTTCCCGCAGGAATTCATGCTATTAATAATATTGAATAGGCCCAGTTTCCTGTAGTTTTAATAGCAGGTAGCATTCAGCACACAAATCTGTTCCATCTACTTTGGAACCATGAGGGAGCAGAAACAAGCCCCTGAGTTTCATTATTTCACATGGCCAGAATACGTAACAATAGAAGACTTGTGCTGCTAAGGATTTTATTCCAATTTGGCAGTAACTTGAGTGTCAGGGTCTATATCTGAAGTTGGGCACACTTTGGGGCTGTTGCTCATGTACTAGTCAACAGGAGTATTTGATCTAAGAATTTTTAGGCTATTAGTATTTCCCAGACCATATGCAGATGATATTGCAGCAATGTCTTGGCAATATTATCTTCTGACCTTATGGACCACAAGAAAGTGTAAAAGATACTTTGTGGTGTGAGTTATGAAACTTGTGGGATGAATCCACACACCTTGGGTACTTTAGCCAACCAGGAGGGAGGTGAGGGGGAATGGATTCAGGATATTATTAATGCCTCTTTGATACAGGAAGTAAGTGAAAGAGGGGTTGGGTTGGGTTCTTAAGATGACTCTCAACCGGTCATATTACTCAACTTCTTTTAGGGAAAGATTTTGATGGGGCTTCAATCGAAAATCATTCTAGCTAAAGTCGACTGAGTGGATCCCTTAGAATCAAGACTCAGAGTTGGACATGAGACTAAGACTCCTCTGGCTGACGGACCTGTACAGACTTCAGTGAAGAGAACACACCTGCCTAACTCCTATTAGACAGATCTTTCAGTGTTAGGAATTAGTCTGAGCCTTCAGATTCAGAAGCTGAAGAGCTCAGCCAATGACCCTGAGGCTACACAACATACAGGAATCAGCTGAAGAAATTGCTAAGAAGACACAGTGCAGCTGAGTCAGCTGATCCAGAGCCTGAGTTAGGCAAACTCCTTAAACCCAGCAATGCATCCCAAATTGTGAAGAGAAGACCAAATGAAGTCACACCACACTGAAATAAGCACGGCTCAGCAAATTAATCAAAATGATAATAAGGGCTATGGAAAGGAACTTGACAATTGCCCTCCCCCCCATCACTCTGCATGAATGTGATCATATATCAATGCTTCTTTGGATTGCCTGGACAAATTTTAAAACCCAATCATTCTAGGACCAATTCTGAGCTGGCCTCACCCCCCCCCCTCCAGTTAGTTGTCTTGTTTTCATTCCCTAAGCAGAAAGTCTGCTGTTTGCTACGTGTTTATGCCACTACAGTTAAGGATTTATGACTACAATAAAGACCTTGAGTTTGTATCAAAGCTGACTATAAATGTGCAGCTGGCAGCACAAGACAGATTGAAAGTAGCGCCTTTATTTGCAGTCATTGGCAATTGAAAGAGCAGCATTTCGTCTGATCATACAAGCTATACAGTATAGAATGTACCAGCATCATTTTAAAAAATGTCCTGCAGTGGTGCCTGAAAATGCTTTAGCTTTTTTAGCCCAGGGTAATTTTATATGAGTTTTTTGCCTTGAAAACGTCCCATACTCCATTTACAAGCTGATTTTGTTTTTACTATCTAGTTCAGTAACAAAATGGGTTATACATCTCCATAGCTTCACTGTTTAATTATAGTGAGATTATCAACCATTTCAAGAATGGTGAGATTATCAACCATTTCAAATTGAAATTGACACTGACAGGGAAGCTGGTCAGTCATTATGCAAATGACTGTGACATCCTCTCACAAGAATTGAAGTGGAATGAGATAGCTGGGATGGACCAGTTGCAGAAAAGATTGACAGACAGGATCCTGGCTGATTTGGCCAGAGTAAAGTGTCCGCTCTCTCTGCAAAACGTGGTTCACTTATACCTGTGTTTGATGGGTGCTTCCAAAAATACAGAGGATTATCCAATTCAGCTCTCCCTTGGATGTATTCTCCTTTTAGATCCCAATGGGGTCTGTTTGAAAAAATCATTCAAATAATCAGAAGCTGGTCTCATTTATATCTGTAAAATAAACTATACACAGGAACATGTCTATATGCCATATGTACAGCCAAAGAAATCACATTCTACCTATAGCTGACTAGATGGGCTCCTAGATCAGGAAACTGGGGCCATTCAACTTGATCCATTTGATCCTGTCTATAAAGATTCAGACTCAAGCCATGATTGATTCTGAATCCTTCAGGAATTTCATTGACCTCACATTTGCTGATACCTTCATTTTGAACTTTTCAGAACTCTCAACTTCTTCAAACTACCATCTCGGGAAAAGTGCACCATTCAGATGGTATATCCCAGGCAGAAAGGTTTCCAAGAATTAAATGAATCCTTCTCCACCCAGCCTATCTTCCAACATCCTAACCTTGCTGAACTATTTGCAATGGAAACTAAGGATTCTGATATCACAATAAATGTTATTTCAACTGGAAAAGAATATACATAGCTCAGGGTAGAATTGTGGAGTCCTTTGTTCTTTTTGGGCTTGATTGTTTACTGACAGACATTTTATTACCTGAATAGGTAACGTCACTAAGAACTGATGATGTTATCTGGATGGGTAATGAAACATTTGTAAGCAATCAAGCAAGCTGAAAGAGTTCCAAGGACTCCAAGGGTTATTTGGCTACGAACTATGGCAAAAATATAGACCTTGCTTCTCTGTATCTAGCCTATAACTAGATAAAATTAAATTTATCAAAATAGCACTATATTGTCTGTGACAAGAAACCTAGCTATGTAGGTAGCCTTTGAAACTTGGAGGCATTTACTGGAAGAAGCTCAAAACCCTGTTGAAGTTGGAATGGATCATTGTAACCTGGAATACTTACAAGAAGCTCAGAAGTGCTACTAGCCGTTGTCAGAACCAACCAAGGAAATGCACAAAGCTTTTCTTTCTACTTCCTAGACCCTGGAAAAGTGTATCTATTCTTCATTATTGACTTATCAAACCCAAAGATGTTGAACAGGTGTTAATAATTTTTCTAAAATGCTATCCTTTATACCTTCTTCATGCCTGCCAACAAATTAACTCAATTGTTCCTGAACCACATCCCCAGCTTTATGCATTGCACAAACATTCTATTTTGGAGCATGGAATCCCATTCACATGAGAACCAGTTTGATGTAATGGTTAAGGGTACAGAACTAGACATCCAGAAGATTCTGTGCTCCAGTCTGCCTCACGCATGATCTGGGCAACTTTTGGTCACTCAGTGCTAGAAGGCTGGAAATAGTGCTTGTTCCATACCAAGTTTTTATACCAGTGCTTAAGTTAAGCCTTATTATGGGTCATTAATGCAAAATCTTCTATATAGTAAAAAGGTGACAGCCATACATAAGCTACCTAGCTATTAACAATGTAAAATACTATGGGCTACAAATATAAATTTAACATATATCCACAGTAATAACATCTTATTTTGCAAACTGGCTAAACTACTTTATAAAGAGCCAGCCTTCGAATTTATCATTTGCCTACTTTAAATTATAAGATCCATCCTTCGAATCTACGTAATTGGAAGTTCAGGTGCTTAAGGATCAGACAAGGAAATGTGCAAACATTTTGCTGACTGTTGTGGCCCGCCAGAGGTCAGCAGAGCTGGCAGCAGAATCGGATATGAAGAGGTTGGGGAGGAACTTGGGGCAGTCCTGGTGGCTGAGGAAAACTCAGACGAGGGCTCTGAATCTGAGGCAGAGAAGAGCCCAAGGCCATCTGATAGTTATGTGCTGTCACTGGAGTCTCCGGAGTCTGACATCAGCGAGGCAGAAGAACAGTGGGAGCCTGTTCCCAGTGTGCACATGCATAGAGCTGCCAGAAGACAAGAACAATTAAGAAAACGGGGTCGACTTGGGAGTAGGGCTTGGAGATGATTGGCCCCTCCCATAAGACATAAAAGAGGAGCGAACGGGATGTGAGCTTTTTCAGGAAGCAATTAGTTCATCTGGTCGGTTCAAGCTTAGAAAAGTTATTTTTGAGTTGCCCTGAGTTTGGCAATTAGTTCTCTGGCAGCATTCCAAGGAAGGTAAGGTGGGTGTTCATAAACATTCTCCTGAAAGACTGTTTTTGAAGCCTTGTGGATTGCAAATGACAATAATTCACAGCCGTGTAAATAAAAGAGGTTTTACTGGGACTAAGATTGTGTGTTATACTTTCTAAGGAAGTCTAGGTCAGAACACTGACTGACAACTTGGTCCCGCTCTTTCAGTTGGGATGGTTATCATCAGATACTATAATTAATTGGTCTAGATCTGAAGGAACAGGTCTGTGACTTGAAGGTTTTCCTAAACTCGCATCTTCTGCTTGAGTAAAAATAAAGAGAAAGTCTTTCTGTTGTGGTAGCTTCTGAGTTATGAAGCCCTTAAACTGTGCCTTCTGCCCCCATATTGCTGTATTTAGACTATAATAATAATTAATAATTTATTACATTTATATACCGCCCCTCTCCTCGCGGACTCGGGGCGGTGTACAGCCATAA
>JANHFP010001524.1:393999-408673 GCA_032468135.1 Calamaria suluensis
AGGACAGGAAGGCCTGGAGGAACATTGTCCATGGGGTCGTGATGGGTCGGACATGACTTCGCAACTAACAACAACAAGAAGAAGATGTATTACAATCAGGGATGGGCTGCTGGGGGTTCACAGTGGTTTGGAAGAATCTCTAGTTAAGATTCTGTGCAGTTTGGAGAACCCCCAAATCCCACTCCCAGCTGGCCTTGCCCACTCCTCCCAGGAGTCCCCAGGTGGCTGTTTTGGATGCAGGCAAGTATAGGGCATGTGAGGAGGCTCAGGGAAGGCAAAAAATGGGCCAACTGGAAGTTTGGGAAGGCCTGTTTCTGGCCTCCAGAGAGCTTCCGGAGGCTGTTTTTGGCCTCCCGGAGGCTTGAACAAAGCCTCTGGATCCTAGGAGGGCAAAAATGTACCCCTCCCCATGGGGCAGGAGTCTGACTAGGCCACACCCACCAGGCACAGAACCCCTTGCTAAAATTTTTGAAGTCCACCCCTAATTACAACTGAATACAACCATATTTTTATAGTGGAGTTAGATTTAGTATGTGTGTCATCTACCTAAAGTTGATGGGCTTGATGTGGGCATTACTGCCATTTATACATTTGAATCAGAGATTGGCTTCAAGTGTATAAGCCTGGCATTTGTTTGACGTATTTGTTCAAGTATCTTCTTCAGGCTTCATCACAGTTTGCTGAAGATGATGCAGGAGTTGGTATATCATAAATAAGGAGGGTGGGTTTTTTTGATGTCTGTGAGAAGTTGAAAAGTGTTTGGAAGGGATTTGCAATGGTTAAGGTCAGAGGTATAGATCTTGAGGTCCACAGCCTCATGACACCCATGAAAAGTTGGGTGCAATTCCTTACAAAAGGGCCTCCAGCATGTCACTTTTAAGCTAATGAAAGGGAAACTGTTAAATATATTGGGAATAATCTTGTCTTGAAGTTTGATTGTATAAACATTAAATTAATTTACTTTTGGATTTTTGTCCTGGCCTTGCCCACTCTTTTGTCCTGCCCCCCTCATCATTCTGGAGTGCTGGCTCTCTATCATACTCTTTAAAGACGAAATGTGGACCTCATACTCAGTCATCTTGTGCACCTATGGCTCTAACATTACCTCTTCATGAATGAGATGGGAAACTTCGATAGCTGTACAGAGATAGCCTTAGAACTCTTTCTTTAATGTGCTTTTACTGTTTCTGAAGAACATTATTTTCCAGCTGGATTTTGTACAGTAACATCACCAAGTGTGCTTGTCAAGTGGTTATTGCTGTTAATTGGGCTTGGCTCCCAAAATAAGATTGAATTAATTCCTCAACACTTCAGTTAGACATTTTGTCATCCCTGAGTGTGGAAGTAGCACCTCTGAATTCAATGAAAAGATTAGTATACTTGAGTTCAGCGCAATGGATATCAAAGTCGTTGTACATGGAACAATTTGACCTGTCCAGATAAATGGCAATCATTTTTTTTTAAAAAAAAACTACAACAGACACATACTTTCTTGCTACTGGAATTCTATAGGCTATTTTGTAGGCTTATTAAGTATTTTGGATCAATTGCTAAGACTTTTTTTGTTGAGAAAAAATAGTATTACCCAGGTAGATTCCATTGGATTCAAGCATACACAGAGATGGAGCAAGATGGAAAATAAAAAGAAACAACTATGCTGGCATTTACTACAAGTAGTCCTTGTTTAGTGACCACACTTGGGATTAGTAACTCATTAAGCAAAGTGGTTGCTAAGTGAAACTGCAACTGTGTTTATGATCTTATTTCAATTTCTCTTGCTTTACAGAACTGTGAAGGTCATAAATATGAGGACTTGTTGTGAAGTAACATTTTTTATCATGTTCATGACTGCAAATGGTTGCTAAACAAGGCACTCTTTAAACAAGGACTACCAGTATATAGCATTGTTGCATAGCTGTTAAGCTATGATGTTATTGTACCATTTCAGTGGGTAGCTGTAACCAAACATTTGTTATGCTGTTTATCTTTTCTTTAATTAAATAAGCCTACATGTCTATATATTGCAAGCTGTAGCATTAGGCATTTCTGCCATAGCACCACTATTTAAAAAAAAAATTAGTCTCTAGGGTGGCATGGGCAATACTGCAGCACTGTAACATCTCTATAAGAGAGAAAATATATATCTGTATATAGAGTTATATTTCCAATTTAGCGTAATTCCCTGAGCATTCCTTTTTTCCTTTTTTCTGCAATCAGCTGCTGAATTCTTTGGTTCTTTGTCCTTTCATATGGTGGTCTCCTCCTCCAGATGATGTTGTGTTGTGGTACTTCATTTTCCGTCTCCTGAATTTTATAGGGTACATCCAGTGTGTTGCCTTCTGGCTGCTCTATGGTCACATTAGAACTGGAGATATTTACTTTGGCAACATCTGGTGGACCTGTTGCTCTATGTGGTGTGTGATCTTCAACAGATGTTGCAAGGGTGGGAGTGATGTCCTCTTCAATATCGTTAACTGTTGAGTTGCCATGCCCTGTTTCATTAGCATACATACCACAAGACTTGCAACACAGTTTATTGTAACCAGGAATGGTACAGTACCGGTGGAGAACTTCCATGCGACAAAACATTGATTTGTCTTCTTTGCAATGGTCTGCTGCAAGAGAAAAATAAATTTAAGTGCATGCTATACATTCTGAAACAGAATCAAGCAAACCTGGGTCTTAAGGTGCCCTTGCTTAAATAAGGCATTATATGTGCTCTTCTAAAGCTCTCTCATGTTTTTTTTTTGCAGTGATCTAAAGCTATAAAACAAATTTTATGCATTGATGGGGCCACCCTGGAAACAGCGAAGAACTGGCCCGTTGTACCTCTGCCAGCAAAAATGGAGGCAGAGGGTTGCAGGAGGCTGTTGCAGCTGAAAACGGAGCTTGGGAGCCCATTCTCTCTGGCAGAGTGCTCAGGCCACCACAGACGTCCCTGACACAAGTGACATAGAGCTGGGCACACCCACCCTGGCCACGTCCACTCCAGCACCCCAAGGTCAAACACAACCCTGATGAGGCCCTCAATGAAATTAAGTTTGACATCCCTGCTATACAAGATATGTTTAGGCATGATAGTGACTATATTGTTAGAACCACCTGTCATCTGGATCACCCCAGTTATGTGCTGGATTTTCCTAAGCTCGTGTCAACAGCTTGTCTTGACTATGGTACATCAGTGGAATGAAAATTATTTATATTAGAAGTAGCTTTCATGCATTATGTTAATCTGTCCACAGGAAGTTACTTACTATATTTGGCGTAGAACAGATCATACACTAGCATACCTGCACTTCTTTGACTTCTTATTATTTCATTGTTTTATTGCTAACAACTGGAGCAAAATATACATTGGCAATGATAATATTGAAAGACTCTACGCACTGTATTATTTGTCATAAAAATTTCAACTAGTACCTTCACAAGTCACTGAGAATTATACAATCACTGAACAAGTTAAATCTTCATTGATCTTTGATGGGGAGGGTAGAATTTACTGTTTTTCTACAGGTTTCATGGGCATTGTTTTGGCTATATAATAACAGGCACTGAGCTGACATTATTCTTTTTTTTCTTTCTCACCCTGACATCAAGATAAATTGCTATCAAAGCAATGCTACCAAATTCATTGGGCTTCATCATTTTTGCTCCTATTATTTTATTATAATGATAATATATCATTAAAAACTAAAGGCATCCCTGCAGATTTTAGTCCTCTAGTCTTTGTCATCTATAGGGGATGGTGTTCATCTTCATTTCAAGGCCATTGAGCCAGCACTGTCCAAAGACATTTCCACAGTCATGTGGCCAGCATGATATCTTGGAGAACTGTTACATTCCCACCAAAGTGGTACGTGTTGATCTACTCACATTTGCATGCTTTCAAACTTCTAGGTTGGCAGGAACCAGGGTGAGGACAGGAACTCACCCCATTGCATGGTGCCCAGCTTTCCAGCTGATCAGCCCAGCATCGTAACCACTGAGTAACTGCCCTGCCCCATAATATACCATACCATTATCCAAATGGCATATGTACAGAATTTTTTGTCTATATGGAGTTATAGCATTTTCTGAGTTTCTATACATTGCTAGAATGTTACCAGGTAGCCTTCATTCAGGAACTACTTAAAAGTAAGAACCAAGGCAGCTCTCTAAACTGATTGTCTCCTTTTCTGAAAAAGGTTGTCCATCATATAACTGAGATCCCATTTTTTAAAGAAGCACTTAACACTATATTTAGATAATTCATGAATCCTTCATTGTAAGAACCAATGCACCAAGACAAGGTAATACAGGTAATCCTCAATTTATGACTGTAACTGAGCTCGGAATTACAGATGAAAGCCATGCCAGTTGTTAAGCATGCTACCATGTGACTGCACCCAATTTGACAATATTCTTTGTAGTGGTCATTAAGTGAATCACTATGGTTGTAAGTGAACATGAGAGCTGTTAAGTGAATCCATTGTCCACAATGGGCATTTTTGCCAGAAACCAGAAGTAAAAACCCATTTCCAGCAAAAAAAATCCATCATAAACTGTCATATGGTCATGGAAGGGCTAGAGGCCATTCAAAGTTCAAATCTGAGTTGTAAGTTTTAAGAACTTGGGAGACAGACTTGTAGTGGTCTTTCATAACTTTGACCAGCTGTTAATTAACTGGTCATAATACATATTTTCATTGTCCCGGGAAATTGAACGTTTACAAAAACTCCTAAATGAGTTCAAAAACTTCACTTCTTCTGAAAATTAGTAGTTTTTCTTACAGGATTCATGCACTTATCTCAACATCTATGGGTGTTTAATCAGGTCACGTGGAAAGCTTTAAAAAAGAAAACAAAGGAAGAGGTGTGCTAATGCCATCTCTTTGTATGAAGAAACACGCTGAGGAAGAGGTTTGCATGAAATGCTAGGTGAATATAGAGACCAAGTGCCTCTGCATACAGCAAAATCAACTCTGAGTTTTGCAGCATTATCTGTCCAGATGAGAAGAGAAGGAACACATCCATATTGCCATCTTAATTTGGATGCACAGTTAACATGGTATTTCACTTCATACCACATCTGGTTGCAACATGGCTTTGCTGCTTTAATTATTAATTCATCTTTTGCTACCCTACTGTGAATACAAATAGGGTAACTCCAGGGATCATATACACTGAAGAACTATCAGTGTTCCCCACTGCTTATAAAGCATGAAAAAATTATCTTAGATGCCCTTGTTTACAGAAGAAATCAATGTTGACATTCAAACTAGGTTTCTAAGTATGCATTGCAGAAAGAGAGAGAGTCAGCAATCTGAAACCTAAGTTAAGTAGAAGTAAATGCAGGATGCCGGAAGCATATTTTAAAGGACTGAAATTTCTCATATGGTAGAACACAACAAGAAAGTTTTCAAAAGTTGCCTCAGAGAAAACTATAGGAGCTTTGAAGCACAGAGTAGCGTACTGATCTAACTCCAATCATTTCACTATAGTCAGCACAAGAAAAGGTCCAATCAAGATATACATACTTTAATTTCTGGGAACAACATATCGTGTGAATTTCTTGATGCTTAGACAATCTGGGATATACATGCTACAAATCCTTTCGTGTTAAAGTTGTGGTGGAATATAGTTTGTGCTGTGTGTGTGTGTGTGTGTATGTGTGTGTGTGGCTACAAGCTAACACTTTGCCGTTTTTCTGTGCTCCAGAAGAAAGAAATTTCAAATGTATCTTTTGAAATGTATAACAATCAGGATGGTATGACAGTATCATCAGGCCATTTAGAAGGAAACTGCACACAGATATGATAGCATAGCAGTGGTGGGTTGCAATTTCTTTTAATACCAGTTCTGTGGGTGTGGTTTGGTGGGAGTGGCTTGGTGGGTGTGGCAGGGGAAGGTTACTGCAGAATCCCCATTTCCTCCCAATCAGCTGGGACTTGGGAGGCAGAGAATGTATGGGGCAGGGCCAATCAGAGGTGGTATTTACTGGTTCTCTGAACTACTCAAAATTTCCGTTACAGAACTGGTCAGAATCTGCTGAAACCCACCTCTGCAGCATAGGGGTTAGGGCAGGGGTTTCCCAACCCCTGATACATGGACTGGGGCCGGGCCATGGCATGCCAGAAACCAGGCTGTACAACAAAGCCCCAAACCACGAGATGCAGGCAACATGCAAAACCACGTCCCCTCCGGCCCACAAAAAAAATATTTTCCCATGGAACTGGTCCCTGGTGTTCGAAAGCTTGGGGACCTCTGGGATAGGGGGAAATAGCCTTTTAACCGCACTGCAAATTACAGCCCACTCTAATCCAGATATATTCGTTAACTTGAGAAAAGATATAGTTCTGTACCCATCCTTTTAATTAGCAAACATATCAGTCTAGCATATGTTAAAGTTCTACAAATGTAATTGTACAACAGCTTTATGAAGCAAAATTAAAGTTCTCAGATATTTATGGGAAATAAATAAAGAAATACCTTTTGTTTCTTTATTTGATTTTGTGCTGATTTTATAAAATATAATTCCAGTTCAAGTTTCACAACAGATATAATTCCCTGAACTTTTTAGGTTAGTGGTCACATGTTTTATACAAACAACTATTAATTTAACAACTGTAGAGTTAAATAGGTCTAGAGATATTTTAAAATGGCAAAATAATGACCTATATTTGATTTTTTTTCAAAGATGTTTAAAACTAATGTTTCAACCAAGGATAATTTTCAAACTAATTAAAGAAACATTTGGCTTCAAGGTGCCTGTTGAAACAGCTTTAGAAAAATGCCTTATTTTCCACAGTAAACTATGCCAAATGTGTAGATTAAATGCAGAGTCAGGTGAAATGACTCCTATGATCAGTGGTGGGACCCAGCCAGTTCAGGAGAACCAGTTGTTAACTTTCTGAGCAGTTTGGCAAACTGGTTGTTTGAAGAAATTATTAGGGCAGAGAACCGGTTGTTAAATTACTTGAATCCCACCACTGTCTGTGATGCTATTAAGATGCATTTCATAGAAAGACATCTTCTTTACTTCCTTAGTGGGGTGGAGCGGGGGTGGGCGGTTAGCCATGGAGCATCAACAGATTTGTGACAGCTTAAAGATGTAAAAAATTCATTTTGGCATCAATCGCTTCCTGAATTGCAAGCCATTTGCATGCACAAAGGTAACCATTAACCTTCTTGATTCTAAGGTACACAAGTATTTAAGCTGTTTGTCTTAAGCTTGCGACTCAGAATAACTATAGGTGGTTATTCCTCCAACAAAACGGCCAGACCTGCTGAACTTTAATCTTTTATTTTGTAATACGCATGCAGACTGGAAGTATCTCTTTTTTAAGTCAGCAGTAAGAAAAAAATAGTTATTTGTACAATCACTTTGGTACACATTTCAACTGGCCTGATAGAAAATATTGAACAGCAAACTGAATTGGCACATGTTTAATATTGTGTTAAATACATACAAAACACTGATAAAATATCCCTGATAAACCAAAGTGCATATAGAACTGCGCACGATGCCCAGGTATCTTATTGCACCACTCTCTAGAGCCACCCATATTGTCAAACATCACTTAACAGTTGTCTATTGAAAGGTAACTAACAGTCATAAGTAAGTTGATAACAGTTATACACCAATTATTTTACATAACAGTATTTAGAGCCAGATAACACGTCTTTGCCTTTTATGTTGCCATGTGTAATTACTGACATGTTGCAGCAGGAAATAATAATAACAGCAAAATTTAAATATGTGATCACATGATAATGACCATTTTGAAGTGCTACATTGCCAAAATCCACAGGGTCACCTTGGTAAGGTATCTCAAATGTTAGCGGAAAGAGAGCAAGAAAATTGTTATGATACCCCAGGACTAATGCCTCTCTATTCTTTGATATTGCATGAGTGGTCCATGGAGAATATGTTTTAGTTCTTCAACACAAAGCCTGTTAAAGGGATAAATTGCAACTAAATAAATTAAGGGTTTCAAAATACTTTTCTTCATCCAATTTGGTAATGGTCCTTTTTCTTTCTCATACATGGACTGTGCAAATTTCCTTCCAGTGTTTAATCATTCAAGTAAAACACTCTGTACGTGAATATCAATCCATGATAACAGTACACTGTATTTAAAGCTGGAACTGGAGATTAATGCCAATGCAATTAAAGTTTAAGGCATTTTTTCTAAACATAGTTTCTTCTTCCCTACGCAAAATAAAACAAATCAATAAAAATTGAGGTAATTCTGTAGTTCACACTATTATGCTTGCCAATTGACATACATCTATAGATCATACACCCATACACGCACACACACACACACACACACGGATAGAAAAACTGAACAGTCAAGCCAAATATGCATATGGTGAAAAAAGACGGATGAATGTAATGATGAATAAAGAATTAATTGCCGAACAACTTTTGACATTTCACTGTGTGTCAATGCCATATTGTCTCAACAATATTACAATACTGCACATCACAACTTGTAGCATAAGTACATGTTCTGCCGTGTTGTTTTTCTAATTGCTTTTTCAAAGGAGGAGAAAAAAAGAACATAAGGTACATTCTGATAAAATTGTGTTTTTCCACTTTTGGAAATAAATATAAACCAAATGAAGATTCCTTTGAAGCATAGTATATAGTAGCAGCAGCATTTGATGGACTATATATAAAAAGAAGTCTCATCTTCCTGAAGAATAAGTTTTTCTCATGGTAACAAACACACATTTTAAGCCATTGTGACACATGGATTGAGAAGCAATGAGACTATAAAGAAAGATGGAATGGGTGCTTTCGTCCTGCTTGAGTACCCTGCAAAAACATTGACCTACCTAATCTGCCATGAGTCAGAGGACCTTTAGATGAAAGGAAAACCTTAGCACTACAAGTTGTCATTATTGTGATGCGATCACATTCACAATAAGTTGTCAGATTCACCATCAAACTCAAATCATGAGCCAGTTAAGAGCCTTTTTTCACCATCACTAACCAACAAGCAAACCGACATCAGCTCACTTTTGTAGAGGACTTACAACAAACTGCAGATATTCTGCTTCATACACCCAACCCCTTGAGGACCTCCACTGCAGCAATGAAGGGCTGCTCAATCTCCAGAGAAGTAAGACATTGGACACTGCAACCCAGTGCAGGGAGAGAAAAAGATTCCTCTCTCAAGATAAAAAAAAAAAACTCTGAAGATTCAAGAAAATGTTCCATATAGGAAAAAGAATAGAGCAGAAGGCAAAGTCCACATTTGACGTGGCATGCAGCTAAAAGCAAAGGCAGAATTATAAATGGGTCTTTTACTTGAAGATATTTTCTGGATGGGATATTCTGTGTCCGGTCTTGACAGCCACTGTATCATATAGGTCTTCTTGGATGTATCTGATGAATTTTCTGAAGGAGAAAGAAAGATTTGGGGTGGGAAGGGGAGGGGAAAAAATATGAGCAGCTTTTTTGTAGCTTTTAAGGAACATTTTACAATCCAAAAGCTGAATTAATAGCCCTTTTCTAATCACAAAGAGGAAAACATTTTAAAAGCCAAAACTATACTTAGAAAAACACCAGTGTTTTTAGTTTTGATGAAGTTAATCATTTAGGCCCTTCTGTTCAAATGTATCACAATGTGGCATGCTTTCAGAAAGGCTAACAGTACAAATGGGGATAGTGAATAAATGTTTTTAGAGAAGTTCACTTCCATTTTAGGATTTCTTCACACATTCTGGCTGCTAGGTGTGCATGAATGTGTACTTTTGAACAAGTAGGACAGGGACAGAGGTTGACTAAGGCTTGCAACAACTCTAGGGAGGGCAACTGTGGACCATTGTGGGTCTAGATTGGAAGATAAAGAAGTTGAGGAACTAGAGATAATCGATTAATCTCAGTATCTAGTCTCCACTATTAAAGTTTTCAAAATGGTGTGTGATCCTCTGATAATTCATAGAGCAATATTTCATAACCATGACAGCTTGAAGATGTGTGGACTTTAATTGCCATGGCTGGCTGGGGAATTCTGGGAGTTGGAGTTCACACATCTTTAGGCTACTGTCAAGCGTGAAAAATATTGTCACTGACGAAGAAGGAACAATGCTTTTTGATTCTTGCCAAGAATGTGATTCTCAACACTTTGCCCTCCCCCAAATCATCTGAAGTGAGATCCCCCTTCCCCAAAACAGACTTCTTTAAGAAATGTTTTTTTCAAATTTCTTCTCCAGCTGCAAATAAAGGTGAATCTGTTAAAACTTGGAATATGGGACAGATTACTCTGACAATACAGAAGTAAAATGGCAAATGTGACTATCGTATCTCTATAGCAGTAGTTCTTAACCTTTTTGTACTGAAACCCACCACATGACCTTTCTTAATACTACCACACCGAACGCCTGAGACTGATGCACAAAACCCTAGGGTTCAATTGAACCCAGAATAAGAACCACTGCTCTATAGTTTGTTGGCATTTCACAAAGGAGTCCTCCCAACTTCAGTCCTCCCCCTTCCCTGCTCTCCAGAAGACTCAAGAAGAGGTTTGTTTTTTTTAATGTGTACACTCACTAGAACATGAAGGTAGCCTGCAGAGTCTTGTTGTTTCTGGCCTATCTTCTTTACAAAAGCCAGTAATATTTTCTCTTGTCCTGCAGAGAACTGGCCTTTCTTGTGTGCCATTACCACAGGTTACAGAACACTGGAGAGCAAACAGAGAAAAATGGGCTTCCGATTCTCTTTTGTAAATGCATTCTTGCTTTATATCTTTCATCTTTTTTATACATACACACAGAGATGCACAATTACTAACAGTCGCACTATTGTTACTTTTCTCCCAACATTCTAAACTTCTGGATGACTCTAAGGCAAACATGCAGCCATATTGTTATAACATCCGTACATTCCCCTTTGTATTTCCAACTGTAGGAAGTTAGCACTCACCCATCTCTTATAAGAATGAAGTATTTTAGGAAATATTAAAAAGGCAGAATATTATATTTCCCTGAATGGAAAAAAACATGTTATTAGACAGGAAACTGACTCACTCTTAATAACCCCCATCCTTGACCATTGGGCCATTAAGCCCTCAGCATCCCATCTGCAACACAATAGAACCCATCTAGGTACAGAAACTAAGCACATGACACAGAAACTCATGACACAGCTCAATCAAGCTTGTTAGACAGCCTACAGAGTTATCCAAGACCTCCACCCCCTTAAAGTCTCACAACCAATCAGGATACATTTCTTATACAGGAACAGGAAACACAAAGGTGTGGCCCACAGAGGGTATAAACTCGGGACCTCAGCAAACTCAAGCTCTCTTGGGATTTTTGGTTCTTCACCTTGAAGCATGTGAGCCCTTTTCTGATCAGGAACACAAGCCATGTGATTCCTGACCACCATTAAAACATCTTTCCAAGCAGTCTCCATGTTTCCAGTGTCTGTTTCCCCACTTGGAGCAGAACCCACATGGATAGATATTTCCTTCCAACACAACATAAAGGAACTGAAGGGCCACACAGATGTTTCCATTTATTTCAGTTGAAATAAATGTATATATTGAATCATGATTCAAATGTCTACTTACCTGTGACCAGGGTCCAATCCACCACTGTGCAGGACAAAGTTCCCGATTGCAAACTCGCTTGCCCTCCGGACGATCACTGCTGCAGTATTTGGTATGGACAGAACGGTTTGTGTTGTCATGAAATGTTTGGATACATCGTACCAAACGCACCTGATATCCTGTTTTCCCACAACTTTTGCTACAAGGTTCCCAGTCACCTGTCACCCATCTGTTTCAATGAAAAACAATTATGTCAAATATATAATGTCATCAATATATCCTCCTAATGCAATGGACATAGCAAACACTCTCTTCCAGCAACCCAAGAGACGACTGTACACATGGACATCACCAGATGGTCAATACAGAAACCAGATTGACTATGTGCTCTGCAACCAAAGAAGGAGAAACTCTATACAGTCAGTAAAAACAAGACCAGGAACTGACTGTGGCTGTAGTATGAGTATTTTGAGAGTGAGTACCTTTTAGTCTGGGACTTGCAGAGGAAGAATAGTGGACTGAAAAGCAGAGCTGAAAAGTGTGATGAAGAACAAAGAGTTAATGAGTAGACTAGCTCTTTAAACCACTCTGGATGAGGGAAAAGATTGCCCACAAGTGTTCCACACAAGGGACTGCAAAATAGTGGTCTCCAGCAAGTAAAAGATGAGGGAATAGTCATCTTGCTCAAACTACAGCTGGCCCATGAAAAGTCACAGAAGGAATTGCTTGTTAACTACTTATCAGCTATTAGAAATCTTTGGATCAGCAAATTTGAAAGCATCAAGTATGTTTGTCTTCAATGCTTTAACACAGGAGCATCAAACTTGCGGCCCAAGGGGCCGGATGAGTCATGCACTGGCCACACCCATGCCTGGTTTAGCGAAGAGGGAAAAAGTCACGAAATGTCACATGATGACTTCATGACGACATGAGTTTGACACCCCTACGAAAGAAAGTTTTAGCTACAGGCTTAAGATCTTAAGATAAACAGCAGAAGATCAGTTAACACTTTAAATTTTAGAAAGCTACAAATGTACTAGGGGTTCATATAGGTTTGAAATAAAATTTTGGAATTAATTATAAAGAATTCTTTCCTTGGTAAAAATGTTTCTTCTGCATTTTTTTAAAATAATAGGACAAGAGAGAAAACTAAAGATTTCAGTAAAAGGAGAAGAATTTGTAAATATATAAAATCCCAATATAAAAAGTAGTCCTTAAGTTAAAACAGTTCATTTGTTCAAAGTTACAACAGCAGTGAAAAAAGTGATTTACAATCATTTTTCACACTTATGGCCACTGCAGCATCCCCATGGTCATGTCATCAAAATTCAGATGCTTGGTGACTGACTCATATTTATGATGGTTTCAGAGTCCCAGAGTCATGAGGTCACCTTTTGCGACCTTCCGCCAAGCAATTTTAATGGGGAAGCCAGATTCATTTAACAACTGTGTTATTAAATTAACAACTGCAGTGATTCACCTAACAACTATAGCAAGTAAGGTCATAAAATGGGACAACATTTACTTAAAAACTGCCTCGCTTAGCAGCAGAAATGTACTTAGAAATCAGAGCTGGATTTTACATACCTCTAAAAAAACAAGACACCTAAAATAATTCTAGTATTGAACTAACCTATTGTAGATGCATCCAATTTAAGAGAACAGAATTTTCTTCTAGTTTTTCTGACAAATAAGACCATCTATTTGTAATACTCTAAACAACTAACATGGAAACCAGCAGGGAGAGCCACTACTAAAATAAGTATTATTAACAAAAGCTGGCACAGAAGCAGCATAATTCTTAGAAATAAATTTGCTACTTTGCCAAAAATTCAATAGTCAGCTAAGTACCATACGAAAGAAAATGAAAGCCATATTTTCACAGTTTGTTGTGCCATTGTAAGTCTCTTTCAAAACAATAGAGCCATTTCTCTCGGGAACAATGTTTAGCTGTTCCTGCATCTGTGATCATCATCAAGTACATGATAATCATGTAAATATTAAAAACGTAAGTGTTGCAAAACTCTTAGCACTATTTCATCTAATGCCAATTCCCTTTCCCGGCAGTGAATTGCTCAATATGCTTCACAAATAGCACCAGAGGACACTTAGCTCAGGCTTTTGATACCCTCTGATCTACAGTAAGTGAAATAGAAACAACCTCTGTAGAGAAACTCCTCTTTAAAATCAGGGCAGAACTAAATAGTTGCTCTTTCCAAGAAAGACCTAAATGTCCATTTCAGTTTTTAGTTTGGACACAGTGAACTAAGGAATGCGAAAGCAAACAAACTGTAGAGCAGACACTATTCCCAAATCATCTATGATTTTTAGAATTTTCAAATTAGCCTGCATACATAAAGCCTGTTCTATGATACTCCTTCAGAAGGCAAAGTCATCTGAAGCAAAGCAATGTTGCATCAGGAGATGAGTATTTAACGAAAATTCATAAAGACCCACTTACATTGGTTGGGAACACTCCTGGAGATTGCACATTCTACGAATGGGCCTGGGCTTTGAGATAGACTCACAGTAACTGCGACGGATCATCTTCAGATCATTCTTCCTCCGGCAACCATATTTTGTAAATTGGTAGCCTTAAGGAGGGGGGAAAAAACTTGCTTTACCTTCAACATTTCAAAGAACTTTTACATAATTCAAATATTTTTGTTTTTCCCCTACTAAAAATACTCTGGCCACTATTTTATGAATGAAGGCAAAGATATGTGTCCCAGGATAATGTTGCAGGATCCAATCTGAGCCAGTCACTGGGACCAGGGGTTTTGTCTTCTGAGATTTCAGAGTTGTGCTGGAACCCATCTTTCTAGAGAGGGGAGAGGGGAGCCCATCTTCTTTCTAGAGAGGGGAGAGCCCATCTTCCTAGAGAGGGGAGAGGAGAGCCCATGATTGTGCTGCGATCCTCCAGAAGCTCTCTATGTTAATTTAAAGGCATGTTTTTCTACCTAATTCAGCAAACACTTTGGGGCTTGCTTTGGGGGTGGGGGTCCTGAGAAAGGAAGGAAAGAAAGAGAGAGAGAAAAAGAGAGAAGGAAAAGGATGAAAGAAAGAAAGAGAGGGGAGAAAAAGAGATAGATAGATAGATAGATAGATAGATAGATAGATAGATAGATAGAT
>JANHFP010001525.1:36918-47486 GCA_032468135.1 Calamaria suluensis
AAACCCCTACTCTTTGAAAAGAAAGTAGTTTTTGCCATTTAAATCGTGTGTGGAAGGATTGGTGCCTGTGTTGTTTTCCTTTGTAAATATATTCCCAAATGTATGCACGCACATGCACAGGAGGAATAACCTTACCAGTGATCGGGCTTTTTTAAAAAAATAATAATAATAATAGATGAACGACAAAATCAAGTGCAAATTAAAGTGTTCATGTGCACACATATCAAAATGAATTAAACAGGATTTTTTTTTGAGGTAAATGGGACTTGGGTCAAATGGGAATGTGGGCCTCCATTTTCGGAGGGGGGTTGGCAACTGTTAAGGTTGATACATTATATCTCTTATCATTAAGTTTTGCTTTTCACTGTTTGTTCTAATGTGTTTCAGGTAACAAGTCAGGTTGTTTGTAATCTTTATGAAGGTTTGACACAAATTGCACTCCCCAATAAACTATGGTGAACTACAGTTATGTTATTACATAAAAGAATTTGATCCTTCTCCTTGACTAATTTAGCAACTTGCAGTAAGACGCAAGTGTGTTAGAGACCAGTCTGCATTATTCCACTGATCACTGGCTATAATGTTGAAGACTAATAATGGTGGTGGGCTCCAAAAGCTAGTTGGCTAGTGTTAGATCTAAAGTGCTTTGTCTACAATGTTACAGAAGAAAATGTGCCAAATTCACTGAAATTGGCTGAGTTTAGATATAAAAATGACGTACTAAATAAGTTTTTGAAGTGAGAAAGTAAAAGTATGGTGTCTAAATGTTAAACTTCAGCTTCTTTAAAGTTCTATTCCATTTGATTAGTCAGTTGCTAAATTCAGTGAAACTGCAACGACTTCAAACTCCAAATTATGAATAATTATCAGTTTTCAACCTCTATGTACAGTTGTTCATTCTGCACATGCCTTGGTGTTTTTCCTTCTTTGCACATATTTCCCGTTCTTGTTCGTTGTCCTTGAATCACTACCCTCCTAATGTTTCAAGGTGGAGGAGGAAGCATAGAAGAGACCCTAAGCCCAACCAGCCTCTCTAGTGCTCCTTCACCTCCTCATGATACAAAGGTGATCTCTTGCTCCTCACCACTCTCCACTTCAGTTTTTTTCCCATTCTTTTATCCATTGCCCTCTGTATCTCTATACAGCCCAATTTGGATTTATTTTTTTAAAAAAAAATCAAGCTAGACTGATTTTTGTATTAATTTATGCATTAATAGTGCAAGCTGAATTGGATGTTTACACTTATGAAATTAATTGCTACTTTATCATTCAAAGCTAGATTCTTACTATTGTTTTCATAAATCATGCCCATCATTTGGTCAGACAAAACTTATCTGAGGGCAGGATAGGGTAAATATAACATTTGGTGGAGATGGTGCCTATTCATTTCCCTCATTTTCTCAAGGGATAAAGATATTGATCAGGTGAGATTTCTGATTTAAAAAGGTAATCCACATATATACTCTAGTCTTGCCTTAGGCTTGAAAGCCATCTGGGTGACTTTGCACCAATCACTTTCTCTCAGCCCTCACAGGATTGTTGTGGGGAAAATAGGAGGAAGGATATATTTGCTGTCTTTAGTTGTTTATAGAAGTGATAAAGTCGAGTTGTAAATTAAATACAAAAACTAGAAATTCTGATGTGGAGAAAAAATGTTATAAGAATTTTGTAAACCACATTTCAGTATTAGAATCAATAGATTAATAAGCAGTTAAATAATATGCAGTTGCAGTGTATTTCAAATGTTGTTTTTTTGGACCAATCACCTGTAAAACAAGCACCATGTATCTTGAGTGCTAGAGTTTTCTGTAATAGAACATATGGATCCCAGAAAATTTTCCATTCACATTGGTTAAAGACAGGTCAAACGGATAATGTTTTATATTGTCACAAGATGGCAAACCTGATTCCCTGGCATTTCATTTACTTGTTTGTTTGTCATTTCTACATTTTGTGTGAAATTGTAAATGTTACATATAATGAATCAATTTCCACCTGTTTTCTAGATAGTTTGCCACTTGAATTCTATCTTGTGATATTTATTTATCTAAAGAGTACAAATAAACACGTACACCCAGCAGATCATTTTGTTATCTCTCTGCCTTTAAATGATTTAAATATTTTAGAATTGTCTGATTGGAAAATATAGCATAAAGAATATTTTGTTGATTTAAATTTATTTAGATTCTGCTTTTTGAAATTATTTACAGAATTGAAGAAGCTGATATATCTGAACGAAGTGCAAATGAAGAAAATGGAGATATTTCAGAAGGAGACCAACCACAAATTAAACATAGTCGACATAAAAAAAAGAAACACAAACATCGTGGCAATCATAAGAAACACAAACATTCTTCAGAAGAAGATAAGGACAAAAAGCATAAACATAGGCACAAACATAAGAAACATAAACGAAAGGAGGTTGCTGATATGTCTGATAAAGAAGATGGCCCAGCAAAAAGAACTAAAATTGACTTCTTAGCTCCTTTAGAAGATTTAGAGAAACAAAGAGCATTATTAAAAGCTGAACTTGAAAATGAGCTAATGGAAGGAAAGGTTCAATCTGGGATGGGATTAATATTACAAGGATATGAGTCAGGTTCAGAAGAAGAAGGAGAAATCAATGATAAGGCGAGAAATGGAACTAGATCTGCAAATAAATCAAATGTTAAGGGAAAGCTTGAGATTGTAGACAATAAAAGTTCAAAGAAACGTAGTAAGAGCAGATCAAAAGAACGGACTCGACACAGGTCTGATAAAAAGAAAAGCAAGTCAGGAGTTGATGGTATAAAAGAGAAAGCTACTAGAAGTAAATCAAAAGAAAGAAAAAAATCTAAAAGCCCATCTAAAAGAATAAAGTCTCAAGATCAATTAGGAAAGTCAAAGTCTCCAACCCTTAAAAGGCGCTCTTCTCAAGAAAAAAATAGGAAGTCAAGGTCTCCTGAAGATAAAACTAAAGCAGAAGATAAGATCAAATCAAGAGATCGTAAAAAATCTCCGGTTATTACTGAAAATAAAATTAGAGATCGTAGCAAAAGATCCAGATCTCCAATAGAACAAAGAAGCAAATCCAAAGATAGACAATCAAGATCGAAAGATCGAAAATCCAGGAGATCTGAGACTGAAAAAGAGAAGAAGCTCATCAAATCACCTTCAAAAGATATGTCATCAGGTAAAGAAAACAGGTCTCCTAGTAAAAGACCTGGTCGTAGTCCTAAAGGAAGAAGTTTATCCCCAAAACCACGAGATAAACCAAGACGCAGCAGATCACCCCTTCTTAACGATCGCAGATCTAAACAGAGTAAATCACCATCTCGAAATCGGTCTCCTGGTAGGAGAGCAAAGAGCAGATCAGCAGATAGAAAAAGAAGAGAATCAGAAAGGAGACGTTTTTCTTCTCCCAGGTAATGCTGATGGAAAAAAAATGATTTTGGTTTATACATTATTCACAATTGTGAAAGTGCGAGTGGATGGAAAATAATTTTTGCTAATATTCTTGCATAGTCCCAAAATCTGTCTTTGGGATGGTATGTATTATGTATTATTGGGGGTGTAAGAAATCAGCAAAATTCATGTCACCTCCTGGTTCTTAGTTATATTGCAAGCTGTCCACGAATAATGGATCCTGTTTTAGAAGATGAAGTCGAGAAGGACCTAAAGAATGTGCAATAAAAATGTTTATATAGGGTGCAGTAGAATGGATGAGTTGGCAGTGAATAGAAAAATCTTAGAATGTGTAAGCAAGTGATTTGTTTATTTATTTTTGTAGTGACAGTTTGTGACTTGTATTATTATGAATTGACTCATTTTCATTGGTTTCTGCTACAGTGCTATTCTGTTATTTTCATTAGAAACTACCTGCCTAATGACTAATACTATACAAAAAATCAACAAGCTAAAGATAGTTTTACATAAAATATATTCTATCAGTAATCAAACTCAAAGAGAAGCATATCAGTGGCAAGAGTGGCTTTTCCTTGAAGAGATTTAGATCAATGTATATCATATAACTGCCATCAAATCTAGCCATGTTTTGGTGGTTGGTTTAAGATATCTGTGGTTTTGGGTTCATTGAATGCAAATGGTTTTAAAAGTGCCACTCTTTGATAATAAGGGCAAGTTGCAGAGGCAGTGCAATTCAGAGATTAATGAGAGAAGTAGCAGGTGGAAGCACCTGATCTGGGGCTAATTGCCAGATAAATTGCTGGGTTGTATGACAATCTGAGGTGTGGTTGTACTGTTCAGAATGGAAAAACATTTAATACAGTAATATATTTGTATTTTTAGAATTCTAATTTGACTAACGTATCTTAGAAAAGATGTTAGGCCTCTGAACTTTAGTTTATAAGCCAGATGTAACAGGGATTAAATAACTATAATGTAAATGAAAATATTTTTAGTAAACAATCTTCAGGTTGCTTAGTATATTGGAATCTAATTAGTGTTTGTGTTGCTATAGTTTTATTTTGGGAATTAGTTCAGTGATATGTCAATATGCTAAAATTAGTGTGCAGTCATTGAATATATTAATATGTCTTGCATTTTGAAATTTATTTCTATATCTTTAATTCTTATAAGATGAGATTCACAAATTACATGAAAACTGAAAATCTGTTGAAGTAACAGATTCTTAGATTTTGAACCTCTTGACAGTGAATTTTGGTGATGTATGTTTTAGTTTTGTGTAGCAGGCATAGGTACATAATCAAATCTAAAATACTGAGTTGAAGAAAAACTTCCATATTTAACATAGAAACAATAAGTAATCTTAATTATGATTTGATGTAAGATTTTCATGAGTTTGGATGGATTATAAGTAACCTTAAGAATGCATTTTTATCAATATGCTATTTATTGTCATACCATGTTTCCTCGAAAATAAGACCTTGTCTTATTTTTTTTGAACCCTGAAATAAGCACTTAGCCTTATTGCCATGTGCTTAAAAATCCAATTGGGCTTTGCTCAGTTGGTTGGCTGTTGTAAGAAGAAACAGCTGGATTAGATGGGTCAATGTCTGATTTAGTAGGATTGCTCTGTTCTTATGTTGAAATCCATTTTACAACTACAAGAAGCCGGGATCCAATTCACCAAGTTCAACTTCCCATAGATCTAATCTACAGTAATGAAAAGAAAAACCTTTACAATGATGAGAAGCTTTTGAAACTTGGGGAAAACAAAATGTTCAGGCTTTCCTTATGCACATTTTATATAGTACG
Organism: Calamaria suluensis; assembly: GCA_032468135.1. Taxonomy (NCBI): domain Eukaryota; kingdom Metazoa; phylum Chordata; class Lepidosauria; order Squamata; family Calamariidae; genus Calamaria; species Calamaria suluensis. Next base: position 42,136 of record JANHFP010001525.1, read on the forward strand.
GTTAAGCTTAAGTATATTGAATGTGAGAAAGCAAACTAATGTCTGTTGAATTAGTTGCAGTATTGCTAGAGGCAATAAAATTGGTGAGGATTCAGTATAGACAGGTAATACTTTGCTGAAACTGCTGTAATATGTTGTAGAATATGAAGGATTATGTGATCAGATTACATTTGCTCATGATAATATGCTTTGGTTATTGCAATAATCTTTTTACTAATTCTGTAAGTAAAATCATATTTTTGCATTGTCTAGTATGCTACATTTCAAACATATGTGCTAATTTTCCCCATTTATCTCTTGAAAAGTAGTGGATAGAGTTCACACTTTTTTGCTTCTATAGATATGCTTATACTGTATCTTAAGTTTTGTAGTCCAGAATCATGTATATTGCTGAAATGCAAGGCAGTATATTAAAATAATAGATTTCTTTGCTGAGGAAAGCAAGAAATGTTACTTTGTTGGCTCCGTCAGCTGATCTCTCTTCCCCCCTTTAAACTCTACATCCTGGTTTATCCTCTTGATGATAAACCATCTTTCTTGAATCATTTTTCTAGATTAAGCATTTCAGTTTTTATCTGCCAGATTGTAATAATTGTAAATCTTTCATTACAGAGTCTGGCTTTACTTTCATAGGTTTTTTAAAAAAACATCATTAACATTTAAAAATATTTTTCTACAACAATTTGGATAACACTGTAACCTGTTATTAATTTTCACTTTATTATTTCCAGAGTGGGTTTACAACTGTAATCTGCAAATAGGTAAACTAATCCCTTATGTTGCCCGTTTTTATCAATAGCCAGCAGGGTAGGAATACAATCACAATTGGAAGTTTAAAATATACTGTTAGTAGAGATGGAATAAAGCCACTGCTTGAGATTTAAAATACATATTAAAGGGAACTTTCTAGTGAATCTTATGCATCTTAAATGTATATACGCAGTAATCACAATTTTGCTTAGTCTCTGGCTGGTAGCACTAGGTCTTTCTCTACCTGGATCATCTCTGCAGGGAGTTTCTAGTCCCCAATCTGAGTTTCTGTATTGTACATGCTCCATTTAAGGAGCTACTCTCCAGTCCATCCCAGGATCAGCCAACATTGCCAGGCTTTCTAAACCCATTTTATATTGTTAGCCATAAGGGTCCTCTATCAAAGTCCTGTTTCTTTTTGCTGAGTTTTGTTTTTTCTTTATCTGTTCAGCAGCCCCCATTTGGTTTGGGAAGTGTTTGTTTAGTTGTATGGGCTCTTCATGATTCACAAAGAGACATACCTCCTCTAGGCTATCATCCACATTAATAATTTTAGTATTGTTAGCATCCCTGTAAACTTCAAAGAAAGAATCTGTAAAGTAGTGATATTTTTGCTTTATTACATGTTTTTAAAATATGTCTCTAATAACTACATAAACACAAGTACAGGAGGTCAAATTTATATGAAGATACAGTTCATGTATTTCATGTAAATTTAGATGCTGATAAATCATATTTCATTCTTTAGAAATAACAGTCTTTAGTCTTATTTAAGTTTCCGTTTTCTAGATTCTTGGTTTTAGAATGTTACCTAGGAAGTAAACCTTGAGTTATATTTCATTCTCTGTCAGCTATAAACTTACCTCAAAGATTGATATCCTCTAAAGCAGGGGTGTCAAACTCGTGGCATGCAGGCCAGATGCATCACATTCTGGGCCTGCCTCTGCCCGGTTTGGCTAAGGGGAACAAAAGTAAAATTATATGTTAAATATTATTTTCTAGTTTAATTTCAGATTGAACTTTTGAAATGGTTTCATTTAAGGTTACAATTCCTTTTTCTTTTTTACCTGCTTCAAGAACACGAACTAGAGATGACATCCTGTCAAGAAGGGAGAGATCAAAAGATGCCAGTCCACCTAGATGGTCTCCTTCTAGAAGAAGATCTAGGTCTCCAATTCGACGAAGATCTCGCTCTCCACTTCGACGTAGCCGGTCTCCAAGAAGGAGAAGTAGATCTCCTCGGAGGAGGTATATATACTTTGTCAGCAAAATAAGCACTGTATAAGTGGTATTTTCCATTAGCATGAGGGGCTTGATTTTTTCCATCTGGCTTCCACCTGCCATCAAAATACATTAGTATCCTGAAATCTCTTGTCCCTCTAAGCAGATTGAGAATGTGTAATGCTCTACAATATGGAAGATTGTCTTATCTTTTGTTATACGATGCAGTGCAGTTGTATTTGTATGTTAAAAAATAATGATTCTTTTCAAGGCGAGTTTACTTTTTCCTATTACATAGCTGAAACTTCATGTCAGATTATTGTATATTCACTTTTGCCAGTAAATATTTGAATAAAAGTATGTTATCCTAATATCATGGCTGGTAAAATAGATATAATTGTTAATCTAGATGTCTTAAACTATGGATTCTGCAATTTTTGATTGTCTGCCACACTGGCTATACTTGAAAAGTTTTGAAAGGCATCACAATGCCATTGTGTTACTGCTATATCAGAAAAACTTTACTCTTGTATTTTTCAGTGATATATTTTTATGCCCCCTTTTAAACAATTTTAGTCTTTGAATTGTAAAATAATAGTATCAAACAGGGTGAATTTGATTGTTATAAAGGTACATAGTTTGCTAAATCCATTTTCAGAGACAGGGGTAGACGTAGTAGATCTCGTTTGAGAAGGCGATCCAGATCCCGAGGTGGCCGTAGAAGACGGAGCAGGAGCAAAATAGAAGATAAATTTAAGGGAAGCCTTTCAGAAGGAATGAAAATTGAGCAAGAATCTTCATCTGATGAAAAGTAAGTGTTGTATTTCAATATCTCATATAATGAGATACCCTGGAATGATAAGAAGCCTTAAATTGTGAATTTAAGCTAGTAAGTAAAGTATGTTGCACTGGATTTGTTTTTGTTGCATTAGTCATTATGCTGTGTGTGTGTGACTACCCAAAGCCACCCAGGCAGCTTCATTTCATTATTAAGGGGGAAAGTTATTCCAGTTTCCTGGAATTCCTTAAAATGAAATAATTATTGTCCATTAAAAGTGTAGAACTTCCTGATAGGGGTTGAGTTGAGAACTACCAAATGGACATGCACCTCAACACGGGAAATAATCCACTTTTCCCTCTAATCAGCTTTCTTCAGGAAGACCATCTAGTTAAGCTTTTAAGACAGAGATGAAATTTTCTGTGAACTTCAGGCTAAGAATGTTGAATGTTATTTTGGAAATATGTGTTCCTGTATCAGTACATGCTGTACTAAGATGTCAAATGGTTAATTTTATATAATAATAGCCTTGAAGACTTCGATGTTGAAGAAGAAGATGAGGAAGCTCTAATTGAGCAAAGAAGATTACAGAGGCAAGCAATTGTGCAGGTTTGTTATGTTGCTAATTCTATTCAGACCAGGCTAAAGTTTTAAGTAGCCTTATTGGAAGAAATGTAATTTAGTTGTAACATCTGGGAGCTGTCCAGACTTTGCTATAAGATGGCTATTTATATATATATGCTTTAAAGAAAAGGTTTTGTAAATTCCAGATGTCATGTACACAAGGTTATAATTGTAATTGTCAGGTGTAAAAATAGTCCTATTCAAAGTTGTAATGGCTCTGAATGACATTTGTTAAACATTTATAATTAGGGCCTTTTTTTAAAGTGACCTTTATGGGTTGCACAAAATAAATCTTCGCAATTAATTAAAACTGAGGAATTCTTAAACATAACTATTGTATGTAAAGCTAGATGTCTTCCCATTATGGATAGAAAATAAGTATGTCTCCGTGTTGAATCATTGTCTTGTTCACTTTATCAAGGCTCAAACAGCTGATGTACATTATTACAATGTACATAATGACATAGGGAGCTTCAAATCTAATAGTTCATACTCCCTAGAGTGTGTTCAGATACTAAAATGGCCTTGCATTTCTAAACATTATCTGATATAATTGGTTGCTACTGTATATCTCCCCACATATGTGGCAGCTGAAAGAGGAAAGTAATTAAGAAATAAAATGAAAAAAACGGCTTGTATAGTAAATGCCAGGCTATTGCTGTTGGAATATACAATATGAAATTGATTTCTCAGTTTAGAATTGACTGAATGCATATTTATTTATAAATCAAATGTAGACACTGCCCATCTCACAGAGCAACTCTGGGCAGTGTACAATTAAAATAATAAAAATAGTATATTTCAATAAATGAGACAGTTACAAGAAGAATAGAAGAAAGTTAAAAGGCTGGGGTTTGTGTGTGTGTGCCTTTAAAAACTTCAAGGTTGTGTGCTCTAAGTGAGTTGGCAGATCCAGGTATTCAAACTCTTTCAGAAGAGTATTTGCCTTGTAGAGCTTTAAAGCACATAACCAACTCCTTGAATTGGACCTGGAAGCAAACCGCCACCCAGCGCAACTTATATAACAAAACATTACATGCATCACCCTTGGTGCACCCAAATTTGCTTTCACAGCCACATGCTGTACCAGCTGAAGCTTCTAGATACTTTTCAAGGGTAAGCCCCACATAAAGTGTATTGTAATCGTTCAAGTGGGAGATGACCAAGGCATGAGTGGCTGAGAGAAGGGCATCCATATCCAATAAGGGACGTAGTTTGTGCACAACAGGAAGTTGATTTGCCTTTATAGCAGAATCTTAATTCTTCAGAGGTTTCTCTTGGGCTTCAGAAACTGAGCAAAAACAGAGATATAAAATGCAGATATATAGTGCAAGAGGGGCAGTGAATAGATTTTTTCATAATGCTAGAGGAAGTGTAAGTAGCATTTTTATCTCATTATCAAACTCAATACAAATTATGGCTTTTTCCCTTTTAGAAATATAAGTACTTAACAGAGGATAGTAACATGTCAGTGCCATCTGAACCAAGCAGCCCTCAAAGCAGTACTCGCAGTCGTTCCAACTCACCAGAAGGCATTCTTGAACGGGTAGCAGCTGATGTTAAAGAGTATGAACGAGAAAATGTGGACACTTTTGAAGCCTCAGTGAAGGCAAAACACAACCTCATGGCAGTTGAACAAAATAATGGTAATAATTACAGTGTTTTTAATACATTATGAAAGAATAATTACCAAACAATCAACAGCAAGATATTTACATTAGGACACCTAAGTAAAGCAATTTATATCCTTAATTTATAAGTGAATCTAAACATTTTTTTATATATAAAAAAGTTTTTTTTATTGTTTAATAACATAATAACAAAAATATTCACATAATATGTTACATCATATTAAGTATTTCTATTATGGTATTGTTTTTTCAAATTTTATAAAAGGGTCGGGTAAATTGGGTATTTTAAATTTTAAACAGCAGTACAATGGACAAGGAATTTACTTATCAAACATTGGCAATTGAAT
>JANHFP010001527.1:49288-64835 GCA_032468135.1 Calamaria suluensis
TTAAAGCTGCCAAGTTTGGGAACCTCTGCTATATAGCTTCGTTTTTGTTTGTTTTTGTTTTCTGGAGAGTGCCCCATATTCAGTAATAAAGTTAATTATTTGACTTTAAATAATACTAATTAATCTTTGTTTTGCAGGGAACAGATGCTGCTTGTGCTGCTCCGAGTAACAGAATCAGTATTGAAAATACCATCTCAAATTTTTCTACAGTATCAAGGAAGAAAGAATTTAAATTTAGCAGGAAGACTTGCTGGTCCTCTTTTTCAGGCAAATTAATGCATTTTAATATTTTACTTTTCAAATATTATAGATGAGGTCTTTCATTCATTTGCCTACTGTAGGAAATCTTTAGTTATTTACATTCTTATAAGTTAGTTTTCAGAGTAGTTTATCTGATTGTCTGAATGCTCAGTGATAAATATTTTTATTTATAAATAAAAGAAACAGAAGATGAAATATTTTCATCTTTAAATATTTTTCCTGATTTCTTTACATAAAAATAGTTAATTATCTATCATGGAGCTAAAAGTAAGCCAGATGGATAGCAACATCAAATAGAACAATTACTGGTGACATAGCCCCTTCAGATGAGGGGGCTATGTGTTTTGCCATTAATGCACATTTAAAACAAATTGAATTCCTTAGACTTAGACACATTGTGTGTGGAAGCTGATTCAACTCATTCAAAAAGCTATATGCAAGAATATCTTATTTTCCCCTACCATACAGGAAAGGTGAATGTTGAAAGACATAGAGGGAAAATGAATGAAAAGGAGTTTTGGCAAGAAAATGAGTAAAAAGGAAAGTAGACAAAAGAAGGAAAAGTTAGTAGAGAAAGAGATTCACAGCGACATTTTATGATGTAAGATGAAGAGAGAGATATGCCAAGAGATAAAACACAGTGAAGCTGTATCATCAACTGGCATCAAAACATTTTTCACAACTAATTAACTATGCAGCTTTCCTAATTTTAATAAAAATAACTGAGATTTAGTTGTTCTGCTAAAAATATATATTTTCCTCCTTTTATATTTCTTTTTGTAGACTCTTATTGTAGCTTGGATCAAAGCAAATTTAAATGTGTACATTTCCCGAGAACTTTGGGATGACCTTTTAGCAGTATTGTCATCACTGACATATTGGGAAGAGTTGGCCACAGAGTGGTCATTAACTATGGAAACTCTGACCAAAGTATTGGCTAGAAACCTCTACAGCTTGGACCTCAGTGATCTACCACTCGACAAATTAAGTGAACAGAAACAAAAAAAGCATAAGGGCAAAGGTAAGTAACATAATTCAGGTGTGATTTAATTAAAGTTGAAAAATTTAGATCCCAAAACAAATGAGTTCACAGCTACAGAATATAGTTCTCCTTTAAAGAAACACCTCTTTACATAATCTATTACTAATGGAAAATATAAGAAATACTGTATTGTATGTTCCTTTATTTATGTAATTCTACTTGTGCTCTGCTCTACTCCAAACCAACTCTGGGCAGTTCACAATATTAAAATAAATACAATAAGATCAATAAAAATACCATAAGGAAAGTGAACAAAATGACAAATCTAGACCACTAACTTCAAAACATATGACAAAACATCTAACAATCCACCCTATCCTAAGATCTGGGATCCCAGCCAGGTCTGTAAGGCCTCCTGGAATGCCATTAGGGTGGGAACTGCCTAGATAAAATATATGCACTTTCATCATTCTGTAATCTTTTTAAAAATAAAATAAGTCAGGGCATGTTTCTATTCTTCTGGCAGGTTTAATCAAGAGATCAGCATACAGAGTTCAAACAGCAAGATGAAGTAGTATTTCAGGTTCTAGTCTGGCTTTAAGAAAGTGAAATCCTCATTAAAATCAAAGCCATAATTTTTACACAATGCAGTTTTATGAAGAAATTGAATCTGCTTGTGTATAAGCATTCTTTAGTTGCTATGTAAAGAAATCAAAACATGAGAAAGAGGATTACACTTCGCCATGGAATGTTTTCTTAAGCAGGAAATACACTGTTAAGAGCTCTGAGTTCTGTACCAATTGTCAGTAAGAACTTTTACCACTTCTATAGCCACATAAGCAAGTGTCTCACTGCTCCACAGGCCAGACTGAGATGCTTTGCTATTCTTTGCTATTGCATGCTATAACCAGAAATGAACAGAATATTCAATTGAGTTGGATTATGCAAACATACACTGTAGGGAAGTACAGTTAGTCCTTGACTAACTACTTTTCAGTCATTTAGCGACCATTCAGAGTTACAATTGCTTTGGAAAAGTGACTTATGACGGTTTTTCATACTTACAACTGTTGCAGCATCCCCATTGTCACGGGATCAAAATTTAAACAGTTGGCAATTGATTGTGATGGTTGCAGTGTCCTAGGGTCATGTGATCCCCTTTTGTAAACTTATTTTATTTTTTTATTTTTTACATTATTAAACATAGCATTTTGTAAACTTCTGATGAGCAAAATCAATGAGGAATTCAGATTCACTTAGCAATCGTGATTAACTTAACAACTGCAGTGATTCATTTAACAACTGTAGCCAAAAAAGGTCGTAAAATGGGGCAAGACTCACTTAACAAATGTTTCACTTGCCAACATACATTTTGGGCTCAGAAATCCAATGACTAAGTCAAGGACTATATGTATATGCAGTAAGTGTTCAGCTACGTATGACTTTTACCACTAACATTATGTGGATATTAATGTTTTATACCTTTTTAACTTTTAAAACTTTTGTTTCTGCCTTGTTTCCCTATTTAGTAGTCCCCCCAAATCAAACTTGGCTCAAGGGACTCTAGAAGGGGAGAAAAAACATTCCTTACAGGATTGCTGTAAGAATACATTCAATTTGAACTGATAGACAGACATGCAGATTTATATATAGGGAAGGAGCTTTGCTTATATGTCTGAAGTTATGCATATTAATTGTGAGGGACTTCTTTTTTCTTTTTGAGATAGGTTTTGGCTATAGTTTAGTAAATATGTGATTGAGTCAAAATCATTGATTAAACATTTACTATTATAGCATTTCGTTTCTTATAATGCCATTCTAAATATGCATACATGAATCTCAGTGGATGTGTGAATGCTCCCATATCAGGTATTGGACATGAGTTTCAAAAAGCATCTGTGGACAAATCATTTTCGAAAGGCTGGAGCCGCGATCAACCTGGGCAGGCCCCAATGAGACAGCGCAGTGCAACAACTACGGGATCTCCAGGAACAGAAAAGGCCAGAAGCATAGTACGACAGAAAACAGTTGGTATGTTACAGAAAATATAGTGCAAACTTAAAAGAAAAAATAATGGTTAAATACTTCTAACCAAACATAAATGATTTCCTGCATATGTTTTATCTGTGTTATGATTACATAATGTGTGCATGTTTTAGGCAATTTTATGGTCTGTATTGGATGAAACAGTTCTCACTGCAAAATACACATTGTTTAACAGATGTATCTAAATATGTAGTTGTTATATTCTGGTACGTAAACCAGTCTATATTCATCAATTAATAAAGTTGGTATTTAGCTTTGACATTTTAAAAATGCTGATTATAGGTATGTCTTGACGTTTCTGAATTTGGTAATATGTTTTCAGTTTTTATTTTGCCTTCCTATAAGGTCTTGGTCTCAGTCACAAGATATCATTGTGAAAATAAAAATATAATTAACATCAAATATGAAAAAAGTTTAAAAAAAACACTGTTTAAAACTACCATAGATTAAAAAAAAAGTGTCCAACTAATTGCAGAAGTTATTTAGGTTTTGAGTTTGCACAATTTTGGAAGACATGCTAAAAACACTGCATGCTTCCATTTTCTGACTTTGATAAAGAGATCAGTGCTGTGTTGCCTAATATAAAAAATATTAGGAAAATCTAATCTTAAATAATGCATTTCTAATATAAGTGTTTTCCAGATACAATGGTTCAGTGATATGATCATTGTTCTTACATTCTTATTAACAGTTTTAGGTAACATAATAGCATGTGGTAATGTTTATTTTTGCCAAAAATAATAAGAAAATACTAAATCCTGATTCTTTTTGAAAATTGTTAACATATCAAATAGACATGTCCTAAAGTTGCCAGAAATTTTCTAGCTAATGTTTGAAAACTATAGATACCTAGACTAAGTTTTAAAAATCATTAAGATAGATTGATAGGAAGCTCAATTATTATATAAGAATTCTCTTCATGTTCAACATTTAATTTGTAATCAAATTTAGCTTATAGTAAGCATTTCACCTGTATTGTACTAAGATGAACAAGGATAATGCCAAAATGTCTTACTAGGAAGACACATTTAGAGCTTTAAATATTAAATTTCCATCTTCTTTCCCCGTAGGGTTTAAGGGGTATAAGCCATAAAAACTTTGAGGAAACAGTGGCTGGTTAGCAAAGATTATCTGTCTTTTTAGTCATAAACGTCTAGTGAATACACCAAATTATAGTGTATCTAGAAAACTAAGGAAGAATTGAAAGAAATTACCATCCTAATTTGCAAGATTATCATAGTATTGTTTTTGAGCCTCAAGTCTAAAATTAAAATATTTGAAATGCACAACAGACAGCAGTTTGTCAACTAGGCAATTATCCACGTGAGAAAGATGAGAGAAAAACTGTTAAGCTTTAATGAAAGGGTTAGGATAGGCCAGTAATCTGAGACACCCGCTTGAAAAACTTTACATATATCTTGTACATCCCATCTTTAAGGTATGTCCAGCTCCTGTCTTGATGTAGTCTCCCTACCAAATCTAAATAGCAGTAACACTTAGACTTATATACTGCTTCACAGTGCTTTGTAGCCCTCTCTAAGATGTTTACAGAGTCAGCATATTGCCCTCAACAATTTGGGTCCTCAAAGACTTTGCATCTGGGTAGTCATGAATCCAATATCTGGCATCTTAACATAAGACTTGAAAAAGGCTTCAGAGCTACAGTCAGTCATTTTACCATAGCCTTTCTTAACCTAATGCCCTCAAATGGTTGTAGATTAAAACTTCCATCATTCCAAGTGAATTCTAATCCAAAACATCCACAAGGCACCCATTCAGAACAGTTGAATGAACAGAACTAGTTTCCTGGGTTTCCCGTATCTATCCATTTTTACCAAACATAATTATTTTCAAATCCCGAATAGATCTCATTTTATTTATTTAATAGCTTACTTTCATTTCAGAAACGACCCCATAATCACTTTTTATACAGGGTAATATACTGGTATACTTTATGCAATTTATAAATAGTTGTATCCAAATGTTCCTTTGTATGAGCATAAAAAAGAAAGATATTCTGAGAGTCTTTCCTTAATTTTATATACCTAAATTTAAAGTTTCAAATATTTGAGCAGCACATCTATGTATAGTAATATATGCCATCTACATATAATTCTACAGCAACAGGTAATATTATTGCACTTAATCTTCAAATTATTTGTTAATATCACTGTGGAAACATTTCTAGGATTCTGAAAATAATTCAGAAGAGGTAACTCATGCTACATAGATGAGGGAAGTCCCCCCCCCCCATCATTAGAGTACCTGAATCTTTCCCAGCATTCATGTGCATTGAACACTGTTAGAAATGTATTGCAGGACCACTTGAAATGAAGGGCATACGTAAACACACACCTGCACAAACATCTGGCAATAGCAGACAAGCTTTAACAGTTCAGATAACTGATTTCTTTGTGTTCCTACATGTTATAAAGTGCCTTGTATACATTCTTTGTATATCCCCATTTAGTCATTCCAACTATAACCTATTTTTCTGCAGGCCCAAAGCCAAGTTGCAAAGTAGTTTGTGTCTGTTCTCTAAATATATTGCAGTTGCTTGATATTATATGTCAGAAATTCTGATTCTGATGCAAACTAATATTGTGTGATTTTCATTCTTTGAGGATTGAAAGAGCATTTTGGTATTTTGACACCAGGCAGTGTTCTATCTTCCTTATCACACATAATGGTCAGTTGTTCTTCATTTGCAACATCAGTTGTTAGGCTATAATGAGAAGGCATAGGATACATACTTTACAGAGGTCATAAAAGTCAGGTTTGATATAAAATCTGATAAAATAATATGCAGATTTTGTGAGGTGTACGTATGAGTGAAAGAGCTGGAAACAGGTAGATATGTGGATCGGATATGCCTGTTGTAGAAGATCAGCTTAGTGCATTGCAGTCCTCAGAATGTTTTAGACTTTTGCTTTAATCTGCATGCTCTAATGAAACATATTTTTTCAGAGATAATTTTTCAAGAAGATTCAAAATAAAGCCGAGAAAAGTCCCAATATAGAAGAAACTTGCTTGTATTTATTTGGAGATCGACCATAGTGTAGAAGGCAAATGTGTTCATTTTTTAAATTTCTAAACTAGCATTTAGTCAGCAGTAATTCTGTTGCTTGAACTCATCAGTTTGTATACCACTTTTCGGACTTTTGAATTGAATGTGAATGAGCAAGCATAGTTGAATATTGAGGAGAAAATAAAGTATCCTTGTATCTCTTATTTACATATGAAACTGGAGTAATGGCTGTTTCATGTCATGTGCCACAAGCTACTATGTTTCCATAAAATAAGACCCTGTGTTATAATTTTTAAAACCCTGAATTATTGTCATGTGCTCAAAAGCCCAATTGGGATTATTATCAGGGGATACCTTATTTGGGAAAAACAGGGTAGATCTTTCAGTGTGGGTGTATTTTTTAAAAAAAATCTTGATTATTTTTCCACAAAATCAGTTCTATGGAAAGCTCATTTTAGAATCCGTTGCAGTCATTAATAAGGTAATGTCTTATATATTAATACATTATATTAATAAAATAATAAAAATAAGCTGTTGTCAATGTTTATCCCACTTACATTACTTTGAAACCCAATGGAAGGGAGTTCATCAACATCTAGCTCTAAAGTCAATAAGAGGAAGCAAGCCAGTGAACTTTTGTGAAAATATCAATATAACCAAAGGAAAAAAATCCATTATGTTCCTTGCATTTTCTTATACTGTATAGTTTGCTACTCAAGTTAATGTATGATTCAGAATTGGGCAGTTCATTTTTTTGTGATGTTCAGCTTCAACAATTAATGAAAAAGTAGAAATATTTTAAAATGCTTGCTATCATACTATATTAAAATAGTCCCTTATCAGAAAAAATAAAAACAAAGCATTCCATTTGCATTTTCCACCAAACAACATAAACAAAGACTTGTTCCAAGTTTATCATTTTAACGTGTTTTAGGGAAGTATTTTTGCAGTTCATTTCTTGAAATGTTCTAGTCAGCCCAAGAGCAAAATATTTCAATGGTATAAAATTATCCCAGTTCTACTTAATTCTTATGTATCCCACTGTTCAATTTGCCAGTTATTCCTAAATCAAGTGGCATTTTTAAGATTTCAGAACAGTATTGTTTAAAACTTATTAGGCAGCATCTTCATTATAAATTTAAATCCTAGTAAGTTATTCAAAGAGTGCTTCTCATTTAAAAAGTCATTTATATACAGGTAGAAATATTTATTGTTTTATGACAGGTAGCAGTTCGGTTACTCTTTAAGCAATCTGTGAACTATTCATCATATACTCATGTTTGTATCTCTCAACCTGGGAGCAGATATCAGATATTTATAGTGACCTGTGGTGTTAGCACAGCTCCAGTTGGAACATGGGAAGTTTTAACTTTAATAATGATCAAAACTAAAAATGAGAATGTATTACATGATAAATAAATATAATGCTAGTTCATGGGAAAATTATATTTGTGTTTGTCCGAAAAGATACTTAATCAGACCCCTTCTAGTTTTGTTTTCATCTTGCAGAATTTTAGTATCAGCAGTATTAGTCAAAATTCAGTAAGTCAAGAAAAATGTATCAAATAGGTGATAAATACATTATAAATTTAATCTTGAGTCTTGTTTTCCCAAGAGTTTGGGAAAAACTTTTAAAAATTTGCATGCATTTTTTTGCCCAGTTTGCAAATATATGGAATCAGCATTTCATTTTTGACTTTCCTATGAAGTGCAATTCTTTAAGTATTTACCTATATATGCTACTAAAAATGAACATGAATTTGGGAAAACTCCAAGAGACAGTGAAGGACAAGAGGGCCTGGCATACTATGGTCCATGGAGTCGAGAAGATTCGGACATGACTTAAGATTGAACAATAAAGCTGCTAAAAGTTGAACCTTATGCATAGTAACAGATGAACCCAGTCAACTATGAACAGCATATGATATTTTAAAGACATGTCTATGGATTTTTAAGTAGTATTTTATAAGTTGTTGAGGATTCAGTGAACAGGGTTCCAGATGGCTCTTTTATATTTAGCTTAAAAAAGGAAAATTTTGCTATAAAATGGAACAGATCAGACCTTTCAAGTATAAAACTTTTGTCATTTTATTTCATACATCCTAATCTGTGGAGGAATCTTATATTTTGGAACATACTTTAATGTATAGTTTTACTTTTGCAATCCTTTGTTTTTTTCTATTTAAAAAATAGACATTTATTGTTAGAAGCAGCTTTTGCTGTTTAAATCTATTTTAATCAAATAGTATATTTATACACAACTCTTTAGATGAAGTATAACCCTTGTTCACATGACTGACATTTTTATAAAATGGAGTGTCCCATTTTAAGATAGATCATTCCTGCCAATGCTTATTGACTCCAGTTCTGCCACTGGAACCTGCCCTGAACTAGGTATTTCTAGAACGCTGATTTTAACCTTTTCACTTAGTCAGGTCATTTTTCATTTCTTCACTTTCTGTTTTTCTAAAGAACTGAAATTGACAGAAGAAAATAATTATGTATTTAAGAAACAAAAAAAAGATTGTCTGAAGATTGTAAAGCATGGATTCCATCCTCCCTCCCTCCATTCCTCATTATTTTAAACTCGAATTTTATACCTTAAAATAGAATTTAAATCTAATTTAAATGTCATGATATATGGTATCCATTCAGAAATAGAAAGTAAAACTGGTGTGTAAAAACATGCTAAAGAATTATGACTGAATATAGCATTATACCCACATGTTTAACACACAGGGAGTCTGCATTAAATGTAAAACAACATTTTCATCCAAAATATTATCGAAAGTATATACCACTTTACCAAAATCACACTTATCTATTTTTACTTTACCTTTGATCAATTTATTTAAAGCTCACTTTGCCATTTCATTTTTTTTAAATGAAGCAAACATTCAAGCTGATACCCATTTTTCTTTAGATGCTCATTGAATTAATATTGCAGAGTTTTTAAATGCAACAGGAAATGAGGAAACTAAGCTGAGTTAGGAAGAGTATGTAATTAGCATTTAAAATACCATAATTAATAATGCAATATTTTCCAATACACTCTTTTAAGCATCCAAAGCTGTTAGATTTAACTTAAATAACATTTACTTTGTATGTATTTAATATTTTTTCTTTGCATTTCATTAAAAAATGAACTTTAAAAATAATATTTTATTTGCTGTGTTGAGGCGAAGAAATATGGTAATTTAGATAAAAAAATAAGCAGAAAATTAGTTGGGATTTCATTTTTTATTTAAGTGCTCTTTTTGTGTTTTCTTTTTGTCTTACGTTTCCATTTACAAGGCACATAACATTATTTGTTATTGTGGCAGGCTTTAAATTGTAGTGCTTCAACAGAATTTTAGTCTTGGATTTGATATCAATATCAAATGTCTGTAACTATTTCACTGAAGATTAATAACATTCTTTCTTTGAACCGATGAAGCAATTCAAAGAAAATTGCTTATTTAATGCCAAAGAAAATAATTTTAGGTATAGTCTTTTTGTATTGCTAAGAATCACTACCCACAAAATTCTGGCATTAAGTAAAAGCACCTTAGATATACTTTGAGAAATAAGTTGTTTAAAAAATAATTAAAACAGAAAATAAGGGTAGGTATAGGACAATGCTTTCTTCTCTTACATGTTTATGACAATATTTTTCAAACCCCGATGGTGTGAAAAATATATCATTTTAAGTTTCAATATTACACAAATTTTCATGGGACTAAATTTGATTCAATTTGGAGATTTAGTTCTAAATACATGTATAACATTGGTCTGTCGGTGTTTTACTTTGAATACTGAGGGTTTTTGTACTTATGAAAATATAAGTGTTACTGTTTGTCTTGCATTGAAAGAAATGAATACAAAAAATGTTTTATGTGCCCAATGATTATTTTTTCCTTACAGCTCTGCCAATATCTGCCGTGCTGAAATGTTTTCATTTAATTTTTCTTCCTTTTATCTTTGTTTTCTCTGTTGCTGCTTTTTCTGTGACACAATCTTCCATTATAGTCACTCTTCTTTTTTTTCCTTCCCTACTTCTTTCTTTTCCTTTTTTTAAAGCCATGAGAAGCCGATCCATTGGTGAATGTGCTCTGCCATCGGCCTATATACGCAGTGCTAAAAGTGCTCCTGTCCTGATCCATACTTCCAAACCCTTCTTGCCTGATATTGTTCTCACTCCCCTTTCTGATGAGCTTTCAGGTAGTGCCACCTCTGCTAATTTCTGCACTCCCTTTCCACTTTTTTAATCTTTCTGCTTTCAAAAATCTGCAAAATCAGTACTTTTTCAAAGTAAAACATTTAGGGGTGGGAAGAAAATAACGGATATGACTTTTGTGACATATTTTCGGCTCATTTTGGTACTGTGAGAAGCTAGCGCTGTGCCAATTGCTATTCAAAATGCAAATTTTCTGCCTTTTGCAGCTATATTTTTAAAATTGTTTTGATTTAAGGATCTTAAATATTTTTGAAGTAAGTTTTCTTTTTGAACAAATTTCCAAACAGGAATTCTCTACCTACTGTTTGGTAAACTATAATTGCTGTTTATTATTTTGATTTATTTTCTGACATTATTGCTTTTGCTTATTATAATTAGGGAAATATGGCATTATTACTAAACGAGTATGAGAGTTGTTGTACTAAATATTGTACAAATAAGTTTAGAGGAACTAATTATTTATATCTGGCTTTTAAAGAGAACTTTAAACTGATACTATTGATGTGGTAATGAAATCAATTACCATCTGATGAATTTTTTGATACTCCCAGTAAGCCATTTTGTACTAATTTTTAATCTACATCCCTGCGTACTGTGTTAAGTGCTAAATAGTTTGACATGTTTCACACTGATGATAATTTCTGAAGCTACTCAGATTTATTTCCTAATGCCTCTGAATTGTGAATGTTGGTGCATTATTCTAATTCATCTATCCTGAATTATATATTTCTTACTATAGAAAAAGGCAGTTTAAATTCTATTTTAACATTACCAAAGTCCCTCCCTTGCCTGATTTATATATTTCTAATTAAAATTTATAAATAAGCAAGAAATTGGTAGGCTGTGAAGCAACTTCCAAAATAAACTTTAGTTCAGTATGTCTTTGATAATCACATAGATGGCAGTGCACTCTTAGGAAATAAAACTATACCTTCAGCATAGTGCTTTGTTTAGAGTTGTTCTAACTTGACTAGAAAAAAATAGATAAAGTGATAAAGATAATTTTGGAAACCTGTTTTGTGTAGTAGGCAAAAATGTTATTTGTTTGCACTGTGCTAAATTATAGTTTTTTAACCAGTCCTGCCTACTGTTTCAGCTACCATTGATAGCCATTTTATGTGGGTGTTTATAGTCATATCTTCGGAGTCTTCGGAGATGGGGCAGTATATAAATCAAATAAATAAATAAATAAAATATCTTAAAATTTCAAACGGATTTAGTTACCCAAAATGTTAGATTTGGTATATCTATATTCCATGTTTAGTAATTCTTCTCACTTGTAAGCATTAGGGGTAGAATTAGTGGGGTCAAGCAAAACTCTTTTAGTTGGAATACTGTATAAAGTTCCAGATAATATGCCTCTTGTCTTCCAAAATATTTCATTCCTATTATGTTTCATTTTTTTTCATCAGTTAATATTCATGGTCCACTTTATTTTGTTTTATCTCTTTTTTTTTACTTCTGTAAATTGTTTCTCCAAGTCCGCTGATAGTTTTTATGCAATGATCATCCTCTTTGGCTACATAAGAACTAGTAAGATAAATTTATTAAGGTTTAAGGATAGCTCTGAAATTCAAAGAGACTTTAATAATTATTTGATATTATTGTACCATTATTTTCAGAACATTACGTTCCTGCAAAAGATATGCCTTTACAAAAAGTATCAAGGTCTCCAGAACTTAAAATATAAACAAGGGTCAAATTTAGTCTGTCAAAAGCAGTTTTAATGATGCTATAGCCGATGTTTTTATAATGCTTACTTATTAATAAAATATTAATAAACTTAGGGATGTGGTGGTTCAGCGGGTAAGACAGCTGAGCTTGTCGATCGGAAGGTTGGCAGTTCAGTGATTCGAATCCCTAGTGCCACATAACGGGGTGAGCTCCCATTACTTGTCCCAGCTTCTGCCAACCTATCAGTTTCGAAAGCATGTAAAAAATGCAAATAGAAAAAATAGGGACCACCTTTGGTGGGAAGGGAACAGCATTCCATGTGCCTTTGGTGTCTTCGGACAGCGCTAGCTCTTCGGACAGCGCTGGCTCTTCGGCTTTAAAACAGAAATGAGCACCACCCCCTAGAGTTGGGAATGACTAGCGAACGATGTACGAGAGGAACCTTTACCTTATTAATAAACTAGCCTTCTGTTTCAATTAGCAGAACTAGTTGCGATGAACAAATCATTAGATGAGATATTTTTCTTGCAAATGAAATGTCCTTTTTATTTTCTTCTTGAAGCAGCCTTCTCAAAGGCTCAGCATGGCTACTTCCAGGTCAAAGGGAAGTCTTCTGAGTATACTGAGAAAATGTCCAGAGGAGCTCTTAGCAGCCAAAATGACACTTCAAGGGGTTTCATCTGTGGCCATTTTATACCTTCAAAGAATGGATCTGGAGGAGTACTATGCTCAAATATAAACCAGGAAGTCAGATTGTTTTATATTGACCTATTGTATTTGTGGATTAATATATTGCCATCTTCAGTTTCTTCTATAATCTCATATTTTAAGAATATTTCATTCTTAATGAAACATTTCATTCCATTAATGTTTACTGGCTACAATACAACACATAGATATTTCTATTTTATTTTAGACTATGCAGTGTATGATAATATTATTCATTACTTGAAAATCTCTTTTTCTTGAAACATTCATTAGACCAGCTGATATCTTTAGCCGCTTAACAAAGCTGTTTGGTTTAGTGTGGTTCAACTTGAAATGTTAACTTAAGAGCAAATTATTATGTTAAATTTCTGTAGCGGAAAGTAAAGAATATATAAAGTAAACAGTATTTCAAACCCAAAAAGTTTTGCATATTATCAGTAGTAAGTTTCTAACACCATAGTACCTTATACAAAGTGGAGATGTTGTACATTAAGTCTACATTATGTCTATCTCCTTTTAAAGATCACTTTAGATATCTAGGGAAAGTTTTGACAGATTTTTAATTGATCCATTGGGTAGCTTGTTCATTTTCTGAAATTCCTGTGCCTCCCAAAATTTTATCTGGAGTATTGGAAGATGTGTAGCAGTCAATTCAAGCAGAATGACATATGTTCAAAGAGAACTAATTTCCAGGTTAGATATTACAATCCTATTTAATCAGTACAGGCAGTTCCAAGGTTAAGAACGTCCAACTTAGAGACGACCTGTACATACGAACAGGCTGCCTACTAAATTGCTTTGATATAGTGAGTAAGGTACCAAGCTAGAAATTAGGACACAGTGAATTCTAGTCTCACTTTAGGCACAGAGCCAGTTGGGTAATCCAGTCACTCACTCTCATCCCTAGGAAGAAGAAGACAATGACAAACCATATTGGAAATCTTGCCAAGAAAACATCAGGGCTAGATCAAGCAGCCACCATGGGTCAATAATGACTTGAAGGCATCAAAAAAGAGAAGAGCCTTGCTAAGTCTAGCCAACTAGCCCAACATTCACATACCAGTATATACAGGGAACTCATAAAATGATCAGGAGGGTATTAATCATTATTTACTGCTGTTCTCTAACACTTGTTCTCTATACTATATGATACTATATTACCTTTGGTAACCTGACCTGCCATGAATGTGTTTAATTCCCTTTCTAAATTGCATTACTTAAAGAAGTACTTCTGTTGTGAGTGTTGAATGAATTACTCTACGTCTATATTTTCATATAATGAAAATTTACTGTGTATTTTTCATACCATGCCAAATCTTAAATATACATGTCATGCCACCCCTGATTTGCTCCAAGCTAATACCCCTTCCTCATAAACCAATTGCTCCAATCTCCTCGACATTTATGGTGGCTTTTTTGCAGGCACAATAATACTATAGTTTTCAAGTACGATTATGCTAATTGTACACGGAACTGTCAAGTGCAGTCTTATAATAATTATATAAAGGTGTTAGTCTCTTGAGGTACTATATTTTCAGTTCCTCTTCTAATAATTGTCAGGCCACATACCCAAAGTTAGTAGGGAATCATAATTCTTAAAAGAGTTTGACCTTTTAGAAAAGCAATTAGAAACTGATATATCTATTCTCAAGATTTAACTTGTATGCTTCTTGTTCTCACCTTCCTGAGTTTATATAAGTTGTCCTCAAGTTACAACCATAATTGAGCTAAAAATTTCCAGTGCTAAGTAAGAGAGTTGCTAAATGAGTTTTCCCTTTTTATTACATTTCTTGCCACATTCAGTCATAAACTAATCTGGCTTCCCCCATTGACTGTCATAAATACATGCCAGGTGCCAAGTGTCTGGATTTTGATCACATGACCATGGGGATGCTGCAACAGTTCTATGAGAACGTCATAAAGTTATTTTTTTCAATGCCAGGGTAACTGAATGGTCACTAATTGTTGTATGTCAAGGACCATCTGTAAAAACTGACTGTTAACCTGAAGCAATTCAGATAGAGTGGACCATTTTAACTTTGCAATCACTAGTTCCTACCCACCCACCATTTATTCCCAGTCTCAGTCCTCACAGTAATTCTAAACAGGAAACATTTTTAAGTTGCCTCAAATCTATTTATTAATCACTAACTGCCAGTTTAGATCTCACTAGTAGTATATCCTAATGAGATTTTGCACATTTATGCATTCATTGTTTACATTAAACTACATTTGCCATTTTGAGTCTGTTCACTAATTAATTGGGAGTTATCTTTTAGGAGCTTATTGTAATGTACAAGTCCAGATGATTTATAAATAAATTAAAAACTATTGGTCTCAACAATGATTCCTGGAAGCCCCTCCTTAAGCATCTCTCCATTTTGAAACGGTCCATTATTTCCTAATGATTCCTGTTCTTTGGTTAGTTTTAAGTCTATCAGATCCTCTGTCCCTATAAAAATAGGTTTATTCAGGAGCATTTGGTGATGTATTTTATCAGATTTTTTTAATATACTAAAGATTAAGCAAACAAAAGGTTAATGAGGCAAAAAAAACCTCCTGCGCGAGCTGCATTGGCTCCTGGTGGTCTTCCGGGTTCGCTTTAAGGTCCTGGTGATGATCTTTAAAGCGA
>JANHFP010001527.1:64935-81297 GCA_032468135.1 Calamaria suluensis
TAGGACTGACTGATTGGATTGCTTTGCAGTCCAAGGGACTCGCAGGAGTCTTCTCCAGCACCAAAGTTCAAAGGCCTTTCTTTAATTAGCTTTTTTTTTAAAAAAAATGGAGTCATGCTGCCTATCTTGAGAACCAATCCCAACTTTTATTGGTATTTGTTTCCAAAACACTGAACCCTAGTGGCATAATAGTTAGAATGCAATACTGCAGGAAACCTGGTCTCAGCCAGGAGTTCAATCCTGACGGGACTCAGGCTTAACTCAGCCTTCCATCTTTCCGAGGTCAGTAAGATAACCAAATTGTTGGGTTTGATATACTGACATTGTAAACCAATCGGAGAGGGCTATAAAGCACTATGAGGCAATAATACATACATTTTAAGTGCTATTGCTTTGTTATTTTTGTGACGTATATTTTTGTCACAATGCCAACAATTTCTCCATTTAGTTGTTTAAAAATCCTTGTTAATTCTAGTTGTGACATTTCACTTAATTGTCGTTTTGAAAAAAAATATTTATGGTTAGTATTACTATAGTATTAGACCTTTTGTCTAATGTCCAACATCGTACATTGCTTGTCTTTTGCTTTTCAGTGTTTTTTTCAACTGTTTATATTTCTTTTGATAAGTTTATTTTCATTTTTGGCAAGACTTCTATTTTATAAAGGATTGTTTTTCTTGCCTCTGTATTACACTGATCCTCAATTAATGGTAAGTTGTTGGACTGGCATGAGGAACACTAATTTTCAAGTCTATGCTTAGCAACAGAAGCTTACTGGGTAACTGTGGGCCACTCAGTTTCTTTTATACTAATCTATATCACATGAAATATATGTGTGATTAACATATTTCTGAAACACAAGAATAAGTAGCTTTGGATTATTTCCACAATAAATAAATGAACAAGTATGTTTTGGACTCATTTGTTTAATTGAGTTCTCTTTATCTACTTTTAGGGCTTGTGTAGAGAATAAATCATATTTTATATTTATGCAGAAATACCGATGATTCAAGAGGAATCATCAAAATCACAAACTTTTAAGCACCTTTGTAAATGTAACAAATAGTTTTTCTGGTTTTGCTTATTAGTCTGTCTCATCTTATGTACCACATGGCATCTCTCGTGGTTTAAGTGAGCATATCTACCACTGTAATGCTGAATAATTCCCGTGCATTCTAGAGTCTTGATCATCTTGTCTCCTATTTTCTGGAAATTTGAATTCAAATTTGACCATTTTGCCTTTTTCAAAAATGTCAGTCTTTACTTCATTGAATGTGATAGTATTACTGTTATAATCACTGTTTATAATTAGTTTCATAACCACGTTCCAAGCCAGGTCCCAGTCACCACTGACGATTTATTTGAAAATAATATATTTTTTAAAATGGTTTCTTTCCATTTTAAAGATTGTTCTTACCATTTAAGAGATTGTTCCATTTATGAGTTCATTTTGTAGAACTCTGTTCTTTCTTTGACTTACAGAGAAAAAACTGTCTTCCAAGATGTTCCTTGTATTTCTATACAGCTTTTGTCCTAAAATCATGTGCTGTAGATACTCTTTTATCTATCTGCACTTCTATTACAGTAATTGAATCTGGAGTCCCCTCTTTTCCTAGAGGCATATCTTTTATCCAAATTATATGTTTTTAACCTTCAAGGAATTTTCTTGAAGGTGATTACCTTTTCTTTCTTGCAGTGATAACCTCTTTCACTTAGAACTTCATTCTAAGAAGCAATCACACATGCTACTCTGTCCCTTGTGAATCCCTCTTTTCTCAGTTTCTCTTATCTCTCCCATATCTCCCTGGGCAGCTACTTTGCCCTTAGAAAAAATGAACTTCCTCCTTCAGTTTTTAGAGACAGAAACTTTTTGCAGTGATTGCATACTCATGACTTCTGCCTGCCAACAGGGAGATACTTTTTACACAATACAATATATTATGTTTGGGTGAGATTTATATGGTTAGGTTTAGTAAATTGCTTGTTATAATAGGAAAAGAGGACTTAGCTGTCCTAGCATATTCTCCTTCTGTCAGATTCATTTGGGCGCTCAATTTGTGGGTCTGCTTAACTTGTATTTAGTCTCCTTTATTGTATTTATCTTGATAGTTTTGAACTGCAGTATGTTTTTTTGCTGGGAGTTCTTTGGATTTGGGGACTTGAACTTCCTTTTCTCCTCTGTCCCATATTTATATCTGTGGCTAATTCCCTACAATTTCTAGCTACAGTTTAGAAGGTGTGTGGAAGAAAGAAAAGTGTATTAAAAGAAAATGTGTTGCTTGTAAACTTACTGAGTACCAGAATTCTTATTAGTGATGATTAAAAGAAACTTGACTTGGCATAATTTGTGGGGTGGGGAATCTGTATTCTTCTTTCATTAAGAAAGCTAAAGACTCCCTATTGCTCTTTGTTCCTCCTCTCACTGTATGGTTTTCCTAGCAACAGTGCAGCATTGATTTGTTGTTGCTTTTCTTCCAGGAAAGTTTTTTTCCCTTCCTTATTAGGCTAACCTGCATCTTTGGAATTCCCCAAGATTCACACATGCAGGTATTAACCAGGTCTAAACTTGCTGAATTTTGAGCTCAGAGGAGATGACACGAATGTTACCATTTGCTGAACATTTCTTCTCATAGTTGGGATTTTTAAAAATCTTTTTTGTTCTTTATATAGATATAATAATAGACAATAGTTTGTGCTTGGAATGAACATATTTCTCATTATTGAATTGCCATAGCTTTCCTCCCCAGGAGGATGTGTCTTTTAATTTCTTGGCTACAGTCCCCATCTGCAGTGATCTTGGAGCCCAGGAAAATAAAATCTGTCAGTACCTCCATTTCTTCTCCATCTATCTGCCAGGAATTTAGAGGGCTGGATGCCATGATCTTAGTTTTCTTAATATGTATAATTCTTACCTGCTTCATTTGCTTGATTGCACAACATATAGTTTAGGATATTCCACTAGAGTTGTTTCCACAATATTAAAAAAAATTAAATATACAACCACTAAGAACACCTTACGACTTGCATTCTCAGCAGTCACCTACTGTATACTGAAGTGTTTTAAAGCTGAATAGAATTCATAGTAACTATCAGAACCAAGTTTCTATATTTCTACAGTGCTGCCTGCTGCTGCATGAAGAAGAGCATTAATCTAGTCTATGATTAGACTAGATTACTATGGAGTCATTATTTTACCATTTATGATCTGCATATTGCTGATACGGACTTAGAATGTCTTCCTATAAAAACTAATCAAAATCATTGTTACAGTCCATATCTATCAATTATATTGCTGCTTAACCTCAGCTGGGAAGATATTAGAGGTGTGAGACACTAAACATAAAATTTGTTACATAATAAAACTGCCTTGTTCTTGATGAATATTTGCCTACAAATTGATTAAAACACTGATTTGAATATTTAACTTTTTTTTAATGTATGTCCCATTTTTGGTGAAATACATAAGATGCCCTATAACCAGACTAGTTTAATAGTATTAAAGAGAAATATTTGTAAAACTACCAACACCAAACTAACCCAAAAGAAGTTTAAAAGGGAATAATAATAAAATGTAGAATTTGAAAACATTGTTGCAATAAAATAACTAAATGACTACCAGAACACTTCATAATAGATCTCAACTTACCTTATTGGCCCTTAAAAGCTGTAGACATGCTTCTATGGCCAGATATAATACCTTAAAATATCTCTTTGTTATGTTAGGTCACCTTGGAAAAAGTTGTAATAGGCAGTTATAATTGTTTTCGTTAACCTATGTGCTGGTCATTAGAGTTAAGCTCCTAGGCAGTAAATATTAGCACAACTTTGCTTTTGCTGTTCAGTGCTTACTAATTTTCTGTTCATCTTCCTGTATTTGGACTGATCTAAACAGCAAAGACTAATTATGTATTAGAAGTGCTGATCCCATTTACCTGCACGGAATAATGAGCTGTCTTGTTAGGGTCAAGATACAAGTTTGGATATTGAGAAAGAAAAAAAAAGAAAATTATTATGAAATAAACATAGGGTATAGGTTCAGTTTGTTAGGCTTCTGAAATACTGTGTTGTGTTTATTTACTAGTTTTATTAAAAACTAGTTTTTGTATGTTTGGGGGAATATAGGCTGTTTTTGAAGGATCCATTTAGAGGCTGAAAGATATTTTGTGCATATTTTTTAAACCTGAGAAGTGCGAGAAAAGATAGCGTTATAATAACTTAAACCAATATTTAAAAACAGTATAACCCTTTCATTTTTATATTTGTGCTTTATATTTGTATTTGTATAGATTTGCACATTAGGACTTTTTGTTTATTTATCTTACCCTATATATAGAGTCATCTAAATTCTGATAGACTGTCAATTTTTGCATTGCATTTCCTTTAAATAGGCAATATAATTAAAAATTTGTTTTGAGTTCCTGAATTAAATTAGTATTTAATAATTCATTGGCACAGCCCTAGTTTTAACAGTGTTTCCAAATCTCCCATTACTTTGCTGTTTATTTGTACGAATGTTAACATTTTAAAAGTGTCCTGATGATGCACAATGTATGCATTTTGTATATGAATGCAGATGTTTAATAAAACTTCAAAAAAAACAGTTTCATTTTACTTAACAAAGCATTTTGGGAACATTTTTAAATGCTGTATTATTGTACTGAACAATTAAATACTAGGAAAATAAAAAATATGGATATGATATGCACTAAATGCATACTTTTTCTGCAGACATTGATGATACTCAAATCCTCCCACGTCCATCTCGCATCAGACATTTTTCACAGAGCGAAGAAACTCCTAGTGAAGTTTTTGATGCACTGAATGAGGAGCAGCAACTTCCAAGAAGTAGCAGCACATCCGATATACTGGAACCATTCACTGTTGAGCGAGCCAAAGGTGCAGTTCCTGTCATTGACGGTTCATCCCATCATGCTCCAAGCTTACAGAGTTCCACAGAGGCCTCTTCAATATGTAGATCCACTGAAAGTCACATTACCGATACAAATAGCAGAGAGTCCTCTCTGGAAGTTGGGGATAGTATTTATGATCATCTTTGTCAGTTGGTAGGCCCAGTAGAACTTGCAGATGCAGCCTTTGAACCAAACGAGTATGTTGACCTTGAAGGTGAAGATGATCTTCTTTCATCTCTGAGAGAATATCTTAAAGAAAAAGAAGAATTTTTCAGTAGCCTTGAGATAGATAAGCATGAGTCTCCTCCTCATGAATTTGTTGCAGGAATAATTAGGAGTGATAACTTGCCATTGGATGAAGTAGAGTGTACAGACCAGACTGTTGCAAGTAGTACTGTTGTTGCAGAAAATACCAATAATACAGAACTACAATTGGGACAAAATCAAACTGGCTTTATAAGTAATATTGCACCTACACAAGTAGATACTTCTACAAGAAACCATGCTGATAATGCTAAACAATTAAATATTGATAAACACACCCAAAATCTGCTTGATCCCAGGTCAAGTATCCCTATTGACAAAGAAAGGAAGAGATATTTGTACAGACAAATTGCCACTGATGTAGATGTATCTGTGGAAACAGTGTTAGCTGAAAAACATAAGAGTGCCCTCATTAATGAAAAAATAACCAACACAAGTGTTATGCATGCAAAGAAAATGCCACATAAAGCCTTAGTTAACCCTGAAATGCTTCAACTTACAGGCATGAGCAAAGTGACACCAACTAAGAGAAGTATATCTGAAACAGTAACTCATAAGGCTAAAATCATGAAAATAGCAACTAAAAAGCGAAACAGTGTCCACGTTACTTTTAGGCCATCTACTGAATGCGTTCAGTTTTATAATCCTCTAGAAAACAAAGAGGCCCCATGGAAAGCAAGACTGCGTAAACTCAGTGGTTTCAGTAGTGGGATCAATAGCAGCAGCAGCAATACAAGTACAAGCACAAGTACCAGCTCAACCACTGGGGCTGTGCTGGTCAGACCTGGAATCTATAGGCACCTAGATGCAGTCAGTGCAACGTCTGCTACTAGTAAGCAGAATAAAGAATCAGGAGATGGTCCAGCATTCCCGCTGCAGAAGGAAATTGTTGGAATAAATCAAATGTCTAATCGTAGCCCACCTAAACCATCCTGTCAGGAGTCGGGACAACAGCAGGGCTCCCTGGGTGGTGTGTATAAATCTGTTGTACATGCTCTTTCGAAGCCGAAGGCAAATGTTTCCCCACAGAGGCAGAGCAGAGTGCCAGCAGAGGCTCCACTGAGGGATCTGTACAGTCATGTAATGGGCTATTTTGGAAAGAAAGCTGCAGGTGAGCACTAATACTGTGCAGCGCACAAAAGGAGAAAAGGCAGCATCAGTTTGGCTTTATGCACCTAAAGCAAGCTGTTATAAAGCAATCAAAAGGCTTTGGGGTGATCAGTGCTTTTTCTTGTTTGGTTTTGCATGCGCAATGGCCAGCTGAAATTTTCCCCCGAGTAGAAATTAAATGTGCGAACTATAAATTACTAATTATCTTTTTTTAAAAAAAACATTTAATGAATCACTTTGCTGCTGAACACTTAAGGTAGGGAAGAGGAAGAGACAGTAAATCTACAAATAGATTTTATCTTTGCCATTGCTTTTCCTGGCATACCCTAGAATCCAACCGTTTAGATATAATTGGCATATATTTGGTTTCTAATAGAAACTGTAGGTGTGATATATCTAGTACTTCTCCTTAGTTATCACTTGTATTTGAACTAATTGCAGATGCAATTAGGTTCCTCATGCTGCTCCTCCTCCTCCTGAACACAAAAATTTAACACAGATGTCAATACTTCATGTTTGGATTACTTCATCATAACAGTCCAGTGTGGATTTTGACATTTTATTTGAACAGTTTCAAAATATGCTTTAGTGCTTTCTTGGTGCATTCACTGGAATGGATGCCTCACTTTCATGGCAACATCTATCACTGCTTTTGTTTTCTGGAATCACCAAAGTGCATAAAGGAACCATGATAGTTCTTCTTGAGCTAACTGTGAGGCCTCTATGTACTAATAAAAATGGACAAGGCTGGCTGTCATTCTAATATCACCATCTTAGTTGACATACTAAGTAACTTAAAAAAAATAATCAGAATTACATTAATTTTCAGCAGTGAGGTAGGATTTTGGTGTTTTTTGTTTTTGTTTTTTCATACATTGTATGCTGGCATGATTAACAGAATGTTCTATAATGCACCCTGCATTGAGATGTTAATGCCATCTGAGGGCAGTCTTTGTTAGCATTTCATAACAATAATGCAACAAATTATTTCAGATTGATTTATTATATTTAATGCATCTCCTTGTTGAAGCATTCAACAGTAAAATTCAAGTATTAGCTTGAATACTAGGAATATTTAGAGAGGGTATTTAAACTTTATTTAGTGCCTTGAAAGTATAATATCAAAATCAAATTTGTACCTCAGAGTAGCAACACATTTACTCTTTTCTGGGAGAGACAACATTTAATTAATGAAAATAAACCAAAACATTTGAAACCTTCAAGGTTAAAATAACAAAATACAACAGGATGAGTAACAGTGTAATGCTTTGCAGTATTGATTAGAAACTATTTTTAACTGTACAATTTTTCATTCTCAATGCTGTATTTTGAATATGCAGTGAAACATATAATTCAGTGTACTCTATATAATGTATATGTCAACCTACCTGTTTTCAATAGCACAGATTCGCATAGCTCTAGAGCATTATACATTCAGTGATATGAAGGATGAAGCAAGCATTAACAACTTTAATAGTGCTTATCTGTAAGCTTTCTTGCTTTTTTCAAGGTCACACTGGAGATTGACTAACACTTGCTCAGTGGTGATGGGATGGGATGGTTTAATAGGTGGAACAGTTGTACTAATTCTTATAACTAAATCTGTTTTAAAGAACATATTTTAACTGCATGTTCAGTAAATAATTATTTGTATTGTCTTAACTTATTTTGCAATGTTTTAAAAGTATTTCTTGTTGAAAATGTTTTTTTTTACTATATACAGTCATTCATTTGCTTTTAGCCAATAGGGAGGATATGAGCCAAAAGCAGATCTCTCTTGGTAATGATAATGGCAGTAGTAATGCAAATATTCCAGACCTCATGGATGAGTTTATAGCTGAAAGACTACGCAGTGGTAGCTCTTTGGTAAGCTTTTAGCTTTTTCTTTTATTTTAAAGTATCAGATACAATTATGATTATGATTGAGTTGCATAATTAACTGCAAATGCTAATGGGCTGGAAAATAAATAGGGAGAACTAGAGATCCTGATTCAGGAAGACAAATGTGATATGATGATATAATGGTGATGTGATATGCATGATTGACACATAACAATCAAAAGTTGCAACATATTCAAAAGGAACATCTCTCCACAAAGAAGGCATTGTAAAAATGCCATATACATTATGTACCTGGACCTCAGCAAAGCTTTCAACAAAATACCTCATAATATTTTTCTTAGTAAAATGGTAAACTATGGGCTAGATGGACTCCTAATTGTTTGAATGAATACTCCCAAGGAGTGCTTGTTAATTGGTTCCAGGAAAGTGTTGAGTATTATTACACAGTTCTCTTATGTGCCCTGTATCATTCATGATTTTATCAATGACTTTGATGAGGAATTTGAAAGTCCCTTGTCAAGTTCATAGGTGACAGAAACATGGCAGAGATGGTTCATGATCAGGTTTGAATGGTGGACTAAAATGAACAGGATTAGTAGGCAAAAATGTAAACCTCTGCATCTGGTTAGGAAAAATGAAAGACACAAATATAGGATGGCAAAGACCTGGCTTAGCTGAACTACATGTGAAAAAGATGTGGTTGTTCTTATCAACTGCAGTTGAAACATGAGCCAGCAAAAAGATGGCAGCCTCTAAGAAAGGGAAATGCTTCCATGAAGTGCATTAATAGGAGCATAGAACACCTCATGGAATTATGAATGGTCCATTTAGAGTACTGTGTCCACTTCTGGGCTCCATAGCAACAGAAGCTGGATAGTTATCTCAGATATGTTTTAGTGGATCCTGCACTAAGCAGAGGATTGGATAGGTGACCCCTGAGGTTCCTTCTAACTCTGAGTTTATGAAAGTTCTTGTAGGATGGTTTGGGGTGTCAAAACTGATAATTGTAAGATTCTTGTCATTTCTGACTATATTTTTTCTTAAATTACCTGAAATATTATTTCAATTAGAATGTGGGGAGAAGAGGAAGCAGTCCAGGAAGCTTAGAAGTACCAAAAGATCTTCCTGATATGCTGAACAAGCAGAATCAAATGCGTCCTGTTGATGATCCTGGTGTACCATCTGAATGGACATCTCCTGCCAGTGCAGGCAGCAGTGACCTTGTCAGTTCTGACAGCCACTCTGATTCCTTCAGTGCATTCCAGTATGATGGCCATAAATTTGAAAGCAAGTATATCCTCATGGAATCTTATGTACAGTTATACAGTAAGGAGTTTAAAAGTAAAAATTCAACTGTTGTTTGATTGGTATCGCTTCATGGACAGGACATATTTCAATCGAATGGGAGCTTGTAACTGTGAAATGTGGAGGGGGGCAGAATTCTTTTATTTCCTCTGCAGGCAATGTCCTGCATATCTATATTCCTATCTCCCATGTTTCTGAAGAATGGCCTCAATCATCCAGAGCAGATGGGTAAGGTGTAGGTTGCTGCAGAAAGGGCAAATTGCTGATAACCATCTTCTTCCCCTATTCAGTTCATGTAAGCTTCTGCTGTATGAAAGTGTTTTCCGTCAACGGAGCAATAGATTTGGGTGTAGATCTAAATTTGAAAAGGTTAATATTAGTAAATTAATTTTAAAAATCTGGAGTAAGATCCATAAGGAAGAGCCTCTTATCAAAACATAGTTTTAGAGCAGGAATTTCTGTCTTAATATGTTTATCCTGCTTCTGGGTAATGCATATTTAAACAGATATTTTAAGTAGTATTTTTCATACTCCATGAGTTTATTTGTTTTTCAATAACATTACTATTAATGTTTCAAGCTACAGGATACATATGGCATCGAATAAGACTTAGTGAATATTCAGCCAATAGAGAAAATGATGTGAGCTTGTCCCTATATTCCTGTCTGAACAAATTCTTTATCAGTCAGGAACAGAGATGTAGCCCTGTTTACAACAGCATGAATTCACATTAATGAGTTCTTTGAGCTTATGTCATCAGAACCAACCCTCAATAATTATTTTAGTTGGGAAGGTCCTTATTTTTAAATGTACACATGTTAAATACATTCAACATTTTGTAGTTGAAATAAAGTTCCCTTGATGAGGTCCTATCTTGGGCCTTCTTTTTTGTACTTCTCTCAACAGATCGATCTCCAGTGCCTAAACTTTCACAATCTTGCTTTTACACATAGATAAGCCAGCTGCAAGGGAGCCAGTCTGATGTAGTAGTTAAGGTACTATGCCAAGAGACTAGGAATTCTAGTCCCCTTTTAGGCACAAAGCCAGCTGAGTGTCATTGGGCCATTTGTTCTTTCACAGACCTCAGAAGGAGGCAATGACAAGACACCTCAGAAATAACAACTGGAAGTAAGCTCACATTGCCAAAAAAGTTAGTCCCAGCTTATTGTTTTCCAGGAACAATAAATGTTATTTCTAGAACTCAAATGCAACCTTTTTTTTGTTCCCTTTGTCTACTCTAATATACACCATATCTCCAAATATAGATAACAGTTACCCTTGAGTGTACATCTTAATAACATTACAGCAAACATAAAACAAAAATAGACTGTTTCTGTGAAAGCTTCAGTGCTGGCTGTTTTTAACATGGCAATGGCTGTGTTTTTAACTTAGGTCTGAAGTTTGTTTTTTGTTTGTTTTTTTAGATTTCAGTTTATGCCCTGAAGGTGGCACAACAACTTCTGCTGAATCTGATACAGGTTCTGGCCCTCAGCAGAGTGCTGAAGAACAAGAGGTGGCTAGTTTGACTACCCTCCACATTGACTCCGAGACGAGCAGTCTCAATCAACAAGCACTGTCTGCTGAAGCAGCTACAATTACAGGTGAAATAATGGGGTTGGGGCAGGGAATTTAATTGTATATACTTCTATCACCCTCCCATTCTATAGATGTCTATATTTAGCTTAAGATATTTTGTTTAACCATTTTCTAGATGTAGTGTCATTTTATTACAGTAAAATCAAAAATTCAAGAACCCATAAAGATAGCATATATATTACAGTATGATCTTTTGTGGATTAAAATCCACTTACCATCTGTTTAATTCTACTCCGTGGCAAATTAAGAGTGCCTAAACAGAACAATAACAGGTTTCAAATCTTGCATGTTATTAATTTGATTAAAAATTGATAGGACGTGGAGAATACCATTCCAAACGAAACAAGCTTTTCAGCATCCTGTCTTCCTCTAGCCACCTACTCATTTGGTAGGTGTATTTTGGCTCAAAATTACATTTGCAGCTCCCATGCCTGGAAAAATAGCCAGAGACTATTCTGAAAAGTGAACAGAACTGGGGCCACATTCATCTCAGGCAGCATGTGTGCAGGCACCATTATGAAAAAGACACTCCTGTGTCCTGCTAGATGACAATCCCTGATTGGTGTGACCAACAGTATTTCCCTTCTGCCTAACATCATGGCATGAGTAGAATACTATGGCAGTCACTCAAATACCCTGATCTCATGCCATGTAGGGCTTTATAGGTAGTACTTTCAGCTTCACCCAGAAACAAATTAGGATGTAGTGTAGATCTTAAAATAAAAGGTGTAATATGGGGCATATCTACATTTGCCCTATTGCTGCAGTCTGAATTAGCTGGAGCGTCCAGGTATTTTTCAAGGGAAGATCTAGAGTGCAGTAATCTATTGGGAGGTGGCCAAAGCATGAATGATCATATATAGTACATCCTGATCAAGGAAAGGGTACAATTAAGGAATACCATAAAGCAAAGCATCCTCTGGCCACAAGTGCTCTTTAAACAAGAGCCCAAAGTGCAGAAAGACCCCCAAATTGCACAGCCATTCTGCCTAGTATAACCCCATCTAGAACTATGGACCCAGGATTCCTAAAAATCCAAAGCCACTCCATACTGCTAGGCTGGAGTTGAAATCTGTTTTCCCCACCCAGAACGCCCCTGTTCCATTCCATAATCTCCAGGCACTGACAGAAGCATCAGTTGGTTGATCTGGAGCAGAGATACACAGCTGAGTATTGTCAGCTTATTGATGACAGCTCACTGTGCCATCGAATGACCTCACTCAAAGGCTTCATATAGTTATTAAATGGATATAGCAAGAGTATTGAGCCCTGAGTCAAGAAAATCTCTAAGGCAGAACCCTTCCCTTTTCCTACCCTACCCCCCCCCCAAAAAAAAAATCAACAGTAACTGGAACTGATCTCAGTGGAAAGAGGAGGAGTCGCATAATACTATATTCCAGCATCTAACTCTTAGAGACAGTTCAGAAGAATACAGAAGGATTCTGAGAAGATACAAAGAACAAGAATTGATGCATTTCCCCATCCTATTCCCAATTAAAGCAGGGAGCAGCCCTAGGACACTCTAAAATAAAAAAAGAATCTGTCCATGATAGGGATATAATCTTCTCCCAACTTCAGATCCCTTTGCTACTTCTCCAAGAGGAAGACCAGATCCAAAGTATGACCAATCTTGTATCAGGCCATCAGTTATTTGGATCAGGTCTGGAAATCCCAAATGAGCACACTTTCAAGACAGGAACTCCTCCTTCAACACACATCACTATCACCCATGATCGTACTTGAACATTACCAGAGTTTGATTTCTTTTTCTCTATTTTGTTTGTTTGTTTCTATTAATTTTAAGAACCTTAAATGTACATAAGTATAGAAAATTATAAGTGAAAAGTAAAATATTTATAACTTTTAAACTAGCTTAATTAAAAATTGCTAATTCAATATAATAAATACCATCTTAAGATACTGTATTTTGATAAATATTTACCTATTATCATTACTAAGTACTTTTATCATTAGATCAGTATTAAAAAGCATGTTGGTTGTTTACAAATTAGAATAAATATTGTATAACTATTCATTCTATTCTGATAGTTAAAATTTGTTTTACAGGTTCCGAAAGTGCTTCACCAGTTCAGTCTGCCCTTGGATCACGGTCCCAGACTCCATCACCTGCTACTTTGAGTGCAGATCACAATGAACAAAAGGACCTGCAATTGGATGAGAAGCTCCACCACTCTGTTTTACAGACGCCGGATGATCTAGGCAATGCCTTGGATAGCAAACTTAAGACTACCTTTCCTTGCATTTCTTATTTAGTACAGACTATTTTCAAAAAAGCTCGTATTTCGGGCCACTTTTTGAAGTTGTATCAATAATAAAGAGGCCATTCTCTTAAATAAAGCAGATTTTTATTTGTAAGTTACTGATTGACTGAAGCTACATAGCCGGTTCATATATCTAAGTGTGTAAACTCAGTGTAGTTTACAACAGTAGAATTATCTTTCCTATCATGAACTAACTGCCACGTGAAAATGTACTTGGCTTACATTGACTGTCCCACTTTTCCAGCTTTCTTCCATTTTAATGGGGCTAATAAATTGCTTATCTTGTGTATGCTAATTTTAGCTGGAATAAACAGGAGTATGTGGACCTAAGGAAGCCTAAAATAAGAAGTTACTATGATGTGATTTCTAAGTAGTTCTTAGTGGTTGTAGCCTATAACTTTACATTTGGACATTTCCCAGCTATGCTACTGCAAAATGTAGAAGGCAATAGTTGCAGTGGGTATTAATTATACCATGGTTCAGCATATAATGCATACAATATGATTTTTGTACCATATGCTTGCCATAATACACAAAACAGGTTTACGTAATATTATGACCAATGAGAATGAAACTGTTAAGGAGGAAGCATGATCCAATGCATACACCTTGGCTTCAAGCTTGTTTTCTAGAGAGATGCAACACATTTATTGTAAAAAGATGGACTATACTTCAGATGTGCACATAAATACAGTGCCTTCACTTTTCTGAATTTGTTCTAAGGCTAGTGTTTCATTGAATTCTCAATTTGCTTTTTAAACTTTCTCTAGTTCAAAACACTTTTTGGAAGTAAGAAGAGAGGTTACACTGGGAAAATATTTGGGAATGTAAATGCAAAGAAAAAAAATAGTGTTTTTTGTATCAAGTTAAACATTGCTTCAGTCTAATCGAACAAATACTTGTAGAAATTAAGTTCCATAGTATATTTCTTTGCTTTGAATCGCTTCACAAAGAAGAACAGCTGCCTGATAATATGTGTTTTTCTCTTCCTTTAGAAACCAGTGACTTTCCATCTGAATGTTGCAGCGTGATGGCAGGAGGAACCCTGACTGGCTGGCATGCAGATGTAGCAACTGTAATGTGGAGACGGATGCTAGGAATTTTAGGAGATGTCAATTGCATTTTGGACCCTGAAATCCATGCTCAAGTGTTTGATTACCTTTGTGAACTCTGGCAAAATCTTGCTAAGGTACGGACAGAATCTCAATTTGAAGAATAATTCTTTAGAAGAATTGTTTTGACAATATCTTACTCACATAAATATTTGTTGTACTTTGTAATATTTTCAGATTAGAGATAATCTTGGAATTTCAGTTGATAATTTGTTATCACCATCTCCACCAATCTTAATTCCTCCATTGAGAATTCTTACTCCATGGCTTTTTAAGGTAATTTTAGTTCTCATTTGACTTTGATCATTTCTTTTATATGATGCAATAGAATTTTATTAATATTTTGATTTTCCTTTTTAATATTAGGCAACCATGTTGAGTGACAAGTACAAACAAGGCAAATTGCATGCTTATAAGCTCATTTGTAATACAATGAAGCGAAGACAAGATGTTTCTCCAAACAGAGACTTTTTAACTCATTTTTACAATATAATGCATTGTGGACTGCTTCATGTTGATCAGGTAAGGGTTTCTAGCTCACCTAACCTTCCTAACAAAAATCCAATTTCCTTTTTTACGTAGTTTACAGGCAGTCATTATCCTTGTAATTAAGGCATCCATAAAAAGTGTTTTTGTTGGTTACATAATGTTCAAATACTACTCAGCTCCTGCTGCTGAAAATATATTCTACTTCTCTTCCAACTCATTTTTGCAGGTTTATGTTCAGAGAAATGGACATCTTTTTTAAAGATATTTTCTTGTCATTTTCAAAATTATTTAGGAATCACCAAAAAAAGTTTTTTATAAACCTAGATTTTGAAAAAAAAACAGTTTAGATTAGTTTCCTTGCCACTGAACAAGCTGAGGACATTGTCCACTAGTACACACTTTTTTAGCAATATTTTTTTTAATTTTGAATACAAACAATAGAAACATAATACATATAAATCTAAATACAAAAAGGGGGAAATACAAATATTACAGTACACCCCCCTCCCCCTGGAGACCTTTTTCCCCTTTATATTTCTTCTTCTATAGCAACAAAAGTGGGGTGGGAATGGAGATTTTGCAATATCCTTCCCCTGCCACACCCACCAAGCCACACCCACAGAACCAGTAGTAAAAAAGTTGGATTTCACCACTGATCCATTATATATAAAAAGAGGAAAATTAAAAGAGGAAATATATGCTAATACCTTAACTATGTTCTGACAGATAATGGAATCTTTCCTGAAAACTTTGTATGCAGTGATGTTGAACGGAGACAAAATGTACTATAGTGAATTACTGGGAAGTAGCTAGCTGTCTGTTGCATTGCTAGGAAGTCTTCCAGTATTGTCCATTTTCATATTGCTAGAGTTATTTTGCTCCGTGTTTAAAGGACTCAGTAAGTAGTTCTGCATCTGGCCTTTTTGAAAGCCCAAGTCTCAAGTACTTGTCTTCATCTGTTCCTTTTTTTTTAAGAACATTTACTAGTGAGAAGATTCCAAAAGAGTAAAGTGGGCTTTTCTCTTGTAAAACACAAGTAAATGAAATTACATAGAACTAATTTTTTTTTGTATGTCTTTTATTTATAGCAGGGGACACAGTGGCTCAGTGGGTAAGACTGCTGAGCTTGTCGATCAGAAGGTCGGCAGTTCAGCGGTTTTAAACCCTAGTGCTGTGTAACAGGGTGAGCTCCCATTACTTGTCCCAGCTTCTGCCAACCTAGCAGTTCCGAAAGCACCTAAAAAAAATATAAGTAGAAAAAATAGGGTACCCCCTTTGGTGGAAAAGTAACAGCGTTCTGTGCGCCTTTGGCATTGAGTCATGCTGGCCACATGATGTCATGCCCTCTGTGGTGCCTCAGCCTTCCTCCGACTCTGACTCTGACTATGAGGGGTTAATGGACTCTGGAGAGGCTGAGGTCATGGAACAGTCGACTCCCCCAGGTGTGAGCGA
>JANHFP010001527.1:88039-103985 GCA_032468135.1 Calamaria suluensis
CATATGTAGTTCAATCAAATGTTATGTTTTCTTCTGAAACTTTTCTTTCCTTGGATTTGTCCATAGTTGGCCTACAGGGGGTTGAAAAGCTCAATAAATTGTGTGCTGGCGGGTGTCGCAGATTGGTGGTTGTGACACATATTTTGAGTGACGGAGCCGCAGCAGAGGGGGGAAAGAGACACAGGCGGCTCCAGAGCCACAGTGTGCTGACCCGTGGGTCAGCTCAATGCAGTATACCTCAATAATGCTCCCACATGCTATTCTTCCTGAAACCTTGTGAGGTAGGTTGGGCTAAAAGACAAGGACTGGCCCAAAGTCACGCAAGCTCAAATGTACATTAGAAGAGCAAAAGATCAATTATTTATTTATCATTTACTAAACAAGAAATCAGCAGAGTCAAGTTTCATCATGTACAATCAGCAGATGATTACAAAATATAGTAATACACAGCCTCCTTCTGACTTCAGAACACACACTGTAAATTTGGGGTGGCCATATCAACAACATTATTAACTGGAATGCTGTTAATAGAAGTGTATACGGCTGCAGAGTCATTGACCTTTGTGAAATATTATAAAATAGATATGTGCAACATAGACACAGCCTTTGGTCATGCTGTGTAACAAAAAGTGCTATAAATTGTTACACCGGTTCACCCTGAGAGCTCAGCTATCGTCTATCCCTTTCCTTTCAGCTCACAGTAGTTGGGCTTCCCTGTCTGATCACTATAAGATAAGCCTATTTGGAAAGAAGAGAAAAATATATCTAAGAAACCAAGTGACCCAAGATTCGGGATGCAAGTTACATCACTGCATTATATTATCCATTAAATGTTATTCTTCCATTTCTATGCATTTTAGCAGTTACAAGTTTGTTATGAACATACAGTAAAAGAAGAGATAAAACAACTGAAATCACTACAAATGAATGAATGGAAAGGGTTTCCTCAAAAGGACAAGAAGATATCCTAACCTCTTTCTTCTAGCTAGAAGTACAAAATTGCACTTCCCAATTTCTTCTCCAACACATTCTAGAGATGAGAAATCCCTTGTTTTATTTTATTGCTAGGTTTATCTTCCACTGACTACAAAGTTATTTCACAGCAGGTTTAATTGTCGATGAGTAACTGATTCAGCAATGTGAAACAAATTCTTTTTTGTAATATAGGTCCCTTTTATGTATGATTTCCTAGTTTGTGAGAACATAGAAAGAGTCTCCTTTGGCAAGTGATCTTTCCCCTTATAGATCCTTATGTAGCCAGAACTGGTGGTGGGTTGCTACCATGGATCGGGCAAACCGGTAGTGGTGCTGGCAGGCTCCACCCACCCGTCCAGATGTCTCTGCGCATGAGCAAACCAATAGTGACGGGGTTTGAAACCCACTAAGGGCCAAAACATCATCTTCTATAAGTTGGGTGATTTCCCAAACATTTATTATTTATATGTTAGATTTATACTCTACTTTACCTCAAGGAACTTAAGGCAGTGAGAAAGAAAAGTTGTGTATTGGCACTGCTATTACTGTTTGAAAGTGACTCCAGGAACCCAGCTCAATGGGAATTCAAGTGCAGCTTATTGAACAAAATAGCTTATCAGACAATTGCTGATACGGGAAAAAAGGTGAAATGGTTCAGAAATGGCTCATAGTTTTAGGGTTTCCCATTTTTGCTTTCTTAGAATGCTAAAGCTGTTTCCAGTTTTTTATCCATAATAGTAAAATTTTAAAAAGTTGACATTAGAATTTCAGTGATTGCTGAGAACGTGTACCACGTCTTTGCTTTTTTATATGTCTGTGTACAAAAATACAAACATTTTGCTTAATCATTCTTCTATCCATTGGTTACGTTTCTAAATATTATGTTTCTTTGAAGTTCTGTTGGATTTAACTCTCCTACTGAAACTAAAAAGACATTCTCTTTTAGTAGGATCAAGACTTACTTATTTGTTTCTGTATTTCTACTATCAAACTGTTGGCATAGTGCATATTGAGCTACATAGTGCTTCTCATATGGATTCCTGCTGAAGCTACAGTTAAAATGGAAGCATGGAAAAGCAAAGCAACTAAATTATCCTTCATTATTATCTGTAATTTAGAAATATTTCTATTACAGCTGGTAGTATCTCTACTTCTTTGTTTGTTGGACTGGACAATGGCATTGCCACTGCGGACATTATTACAGCCTATTCATCCTGCAGCATTTGAAAATGATAAAACTGAAAAATCTGTTCTTAATTACATATATAAGGTATTTGCTACTAAATTTTGTCTTTGATTTTTTTAACTTTCTTTTTGCAAATAAGAGAAGAAGCAAAACTAAACAAAAAATAGAAGAGTTATTTTCATGTTGTTGTTTTTCAGAATTGTAAGAACCCTGAACAGGTTTGAGAAGTGTAGTATACTTCTCAGTGAAGGGGAAGTAACCTTACAGATTTTATAAATAAAAACAAAGAACTAATGCTAACAGAATAAAACAATATTAAAAATTAAGACAGATTGAAAATATTTTGGAAACCAGAAAGGCCTTTGCATGGACCTAAGCATGGCCATTTATAAACCATTTTATTTATTTAAAACATTTACATCTTCTAACCAACTCTGGGTGGCTCCCAAACAAAAGTTAAAACAGCATACAAAGCCATATTAAAACTAATCACAGTAAAAAATTACAAACAACAAAAACCTGGTGCCAAGCCAGACTTATCCTAATGCTTCATGGAAAAGCAGAACCTCAGTTCTTTATAGAAGGCTTGGAGGTTAGAGGCCTAGTGAACTTGGGGGGGATATGTGTGTAGAGTACTCCATATGGCAGATGATGCAATAATAAAGGTGTGCTCCCATTAGATGACAATAGGGGAAGGCATTACAAACATACCCACCCCATCTGGCTAACATGCCACAGTTAAAGGGGTGTTTTCATTGATAGCTCTGTGGGGAGGCAGACTCAAACATCAGTCTCAGCTGAAATCCCAATCTAGATAAAATCATTGGGGATTTTTAAAAAAAATGTGATAATTTTCTAAACTGAAAAATGCTAAAAATATCAGAACAGTACTCTAAATTACCAGTAACAAGATTCTTTAGTACCTAGTCTTATTCAGTAGCAGTTCATTTTAGGAGGCTATTCTTGGATAGGAGTGTGACCATTAGTTTGGATTGGAGAGAGATCCAGTTAAAGTCCCTCATTGAAACTTCACTGGATTAACTCAGAATCTCTTTCTGTTTTAGACCAATGTACCTCATGCAGTTACAATTACAGGAACAAAATAGGAAGTGACCCTCATACTGCATGAAAGGAAAAGCAGGATATGAATACTATAATGGATACATTAAATAATAAGCACATATCATGAGAACAGTTACAAATCAGAATAATATGAAATGGTTTTCATCATCTTTTCCTTTGACAAATAAAATTATATACTCTTTGGTATAAATGTAGTTATATCACAGATTTAAGAAATCTATGTATCCTGGGTGGATTTTATATCAACCTTCTGAGAA
This sequence comes from Calamaria suluensis, assembly GCA_032468135.1. Taxonomy (NCBI): domain Eukaryota; kingdom Metazoa; phylum Chordata; class Lepidosauria; order Squamata; family Calamariidae; genus Calamaria; species Calamaria suluensis. The sequence goes on from JANHFP010001527.1 coordinate 91,541, forward strand.
GCAATCTGGTTTCACTTTAGTCTTTCCTACTTATATACATAAATTTAGTACATTTTGTTTTGTTCTTTTAAGGTTCTTCATGGATGTGTCTATGGATCTCAGTGCTTTAGTAACCTTAAGTATTTTCCAATGAGCCTGTCTGATTTAGCATCTTTGGATTATGATCCTTTTATGCATTTGGAAAATTTAAAAGAACCAGAACCACTCCATTCACCTGATTCAGAACGGTCTTCCAAACTCCAACCAGTCACAGAAGGTTTGTTTGCTTTAATTAACTTCATTTTCTGATCAAGTATCATAAATTTTCTGATATTGAAGTATTACTCTCGAGTATGAACTCCTAAATTACTTTCTAATAGTTCAGTCAATTATAGGTAGTGTCAATAAGCATTGAATAGATTAATATAATTTTGAGTAATTACAACTCCTTTTGATACAATAAGTACGTCTTTACAACACATATCAACTTCATAACAGATTTTTCTCTACCCCAGTAAACAAGTAAAAAGCTTTTTTAATTTTTATTGATAGCAAACATTTATGTATGTTATTTAGCAAGCAATCAGATACAACATGTTTAACTTAGTATGCACTATTTTGTAATTCTTAACATTTGATTAATGCTTATGAACATCTTTTTTTAAAACTTTAATATTTTTATCTACAAATTAAATATCTTGAATTAATAGTTCAAATAATTTTAATTTAGATTTTTTTCTTGTATGAAATATCAAATGGCACTAGTGAAAATAAATTTGGGAGACAGACTTCCATACTGAGGCTAAATATTCTTTGCAGGATCATTCTCCTCCAATATTAAGCTGTTCCCTTTAGGCTTCCTTAAAGGTATTAAGGACTAGATAAATACAGAACCTTTTTGTAGCAGCTGTGTGCTAACAGCAGGTGATTTTGTGGTCTGTAGTGACTCCGTGCTGTTTTTTTTATGTGGAGAAAATGGCTAATCATTGTGCCCTTGTCTAAGGCATGCTTCATCATTTTCAAGTACTTTTTTGGCCAAAGAATTCTGAACACAGAGCTGTCCTCTAATAAGCTCAGTATTGGATTGAACAAATCTGATTTGAGAACTATTGGCAGGAGGAACGGTAATTATTAAATTTACTGAGCAGTGAAGCAAGCTACTGTAGTTGGCTTTTTGTCAAATGGCTGTGGTCTTATTAGTGAAGAGTAATCATCTGCAGGGTCAGAATGAAAGCAGCACCGAAGGATTCATTCCCTCCTGATTACAGTTTCACCTATACATATTATGCAAAGCTAATATTTAAACTAGGTGCCAAGATTAATTTCCTCTACATGTTACAGTGTAAAGAATTGCAGCCGTTTTTGTGCCTTACTGCTTTTGTACGCTGTAATAATGTGTAATTATGGGTTCACAGCAAATACTCTGTGATTTGTTTAATCTGCCTATTTGAAAAGACAACCTTGAATAGTTCCCTCCGCCTCTTTTTAAATTAGTATCTATTGGAGAAAACACCAGCATTGCTGTCCTTTATTTGTGCATTTCCACACAGAAATAATAAGTCCTGGGTATTTTTTAAAATCCTAAATGAGATTTTTTTTCCCTTCCATTATATTGACTTGGGTAAGTTAATAACCTATTTTTAAAAGATCCGTGACAATCTTGGTTAGGTGACTAGTATATATAGCAACTGTTTGGTCAATCTTGGTACTTCTAATAATATTAAATTTTCAGTGTTTTTCATTTTCCACAGCAGCCTACAATTCTAAAAGATATGAAGTCAGAATGACTTCATATCAAAAAGCATGACCTAAATTATATTTGGTATGCATCAGTGTTAGCATAATTCTTCTATTGTCTTTCTTCTCACTTCCTAAGATTCCCCTTTCATTTTAAGACTTGGTATGATTCCAATTTGTTTATATCAGAAAGAAAGGTTGCTATTATTGGGCTACAAAAATAAGTTATCTTGAACATAAGGCAATATTATTATTCTCCAAAAAAGATACATTACTTTCAGATTTAAATCATTTTTTCCAGAAAAACTGGGAAGTATATTAAATAAAGCTTGTTTGAAGCTTGTGTTGCTTCAGAATGGTTACACTCTATAACAGGGCTGTCAATCTCCTGGCCCATGGGCCAGTTGCATCACACACTGGCTATGCCCACGGCCGGTTTAGCGAATGGAAACAAACTCCCAATACATCATGTGATGCCACCTAACAATGTGAGCTTGACACCCCTGCTCTATAAGGAAATATGAAGAACTCTATAAAACCATTCAGTACAATGTTGAAATCCATAGCTTCATAAATAACTCAAGCTCTCAGAATTAATATTAATGAAAAAGAGGGAACTACAGGTCAAGAGCTGGTTCCACTATGAGGCAACTACCGTTATAGGTCAGCAGATAATTAGTTACAACACAAAATATGCTTTATAAACTCTACTAAAAGAAAGAGGCACTATGAGGATTATAAGAGCCAGGTTTGGGCACACATTATGACACTACACTAATCTTTTATAATAACTCTGTACACAGATGTCAATCATTCTTAGCATTAAAAATCTCACAGTCAAGAGAAAAAACATAAAATCTAAACCTGAGGGTATCTGTATATCTCTTTCTCTCTGTATATCTATATTTATATAATGGCTTGAGGCCTATAGTTGCCAGGTGCAAGTTTTCTGCCTTGAAAACAGCTTTTATAAAATCTGTAATAAAATTTAATTAAAGAGTCGTGTTTTTGAATATCTGCCTGTTCATTTTCAAATCTAAATGAAGACACCATTTGGATTGTTCTATAGCTTCAGGCTTTGGGAATATGCAAGCCTTCTTTAGCATAAATATCTGTGCTTATTAGAAAATAGGATTAGAAGAATTATTTTTTAATATATTAATAATGTATTTAATTCACAACCTGCTATCATTCCAATCAACTTTTTAAATATTAATTCAAACCATTATAATTAAGCCTCCGTATTATTAAAGTCTTCTAATGAATAACAGTATAAATCTATACATATTTATTTACTGTCTTTGGTAAATTCAGTAAAAATTACTCCCAGCAAAATATATTCAGGATTTCAGATTTCAACCTAACGTCAGGATTGTAATTATTTCTTTCCTGTTTTCTTTTCTTGAAAACAAACATTTTTCTTTGTAACTATTTCTGTTGTTTTGTGTGTGTGTGTTTATAACTGTTTTTTGCTGGTATTTTAAATTAAGGGAGACTTATATGACCTTTAAAGCGACCCATGGCATTGGACCGGGGTACCTACAAGACCGCGTTCTGCCAATGGTCTCCCACTGACCGGTGCGCTCTCACAGGGAGGGGCTGATGAGGGTCCCAATGGCCTCCATGTGCCGTTTGGTGACTGCAAGGAGTAGAGCCTTCTCTGTGGGGGCACCAACCTTCTGGAATGAATTGCCCCCAATGCTGTGGATGCTCCCCGACCTAAGGTCATTTCATCGGGAGCTGAAGACCTGGCTCTTCCGGCAGGTCGGCCTGGGATGACCCGGGGGGGGGGGGTTAAATTCAATTTTAAATTTTAAAACTTAAATTTTAAATTTTAGAATTGTGTTTTATTTGTTGTAAAGTGCCCCGAGTCTGCGGAGATGGGGCGGTATATAAATTAAACTAAATAATAATAATAATTTGCCATAAGGGCTGTTGAACAGTAGAAGTCTGGTCTTGCTGGAAATTTTCAAATGGCAGTTCTATGGCCAATATTCTGTAAAGGTCCATCATTTTCCTCATAAAACAGGAAAAGGTCGACAAGATCCATTCCAATTCAAACATTCTATGATTCTCTATGCCAGCATTCAGCAGTTTTCTACTACTAGCTCAAGCCTCTGTAAAGACCTGTGATGTATTGGCTAATCTTAGAAAGCTAAGCAGGGTTGGACCTAGTTAAGCTAGACTTAACATCGTAGAAGAAAGCCCTTCTATATTGTTGCCAAGAAAACTAAAGGGATATATTCATAAAGTCACCAGAAATCAAACTTGGCCTGGAAGACAGGGTGTATTTGTTCAGATATATGAATTTGCTTGGAATCATGTCATTTTGCATGTTGGCTTTGAAGAAAAACTATAGAACTATGAGCAGAATCTTGGGGGGGGGGGAACCACCCTAAAATGTTTGCTAAACCTTTTGATGATTTAATATTGTTTTGAGACTTTAAATCAAATTCTTTGATATTTGTCCATACAGTTGAAAATCAACATTAGAATGTTAAATGTTGACTATCTTGGACAATTGTCTCTCTGCTTTTTTATTTCTTAGAAAGGTTGAAAGTATATTTACAAGTTCTTCTGCAGGATTGCGTGAGTTAACCATACCATTGGTAGATAACATGCATAAACATGTAAGTTGTACAGGGATCTCACTAGGAAGATCAGACGTTCCTTTCACTTAGATTTCTAATTGGATTCATATGCTGGCACTAATTAAGCTGAATTCAGCTTTTATTATCAATATAAGCTCTTGCAATTATCGGACATTTCACCTTGATTTTTCATTCTTCCTGAAGCCTTGGTGAAGAGTCAGGTCTTCAAGGCCCTTTCAGACACCACCAGCATGATCAGGATCTCGGAGGTAACTTAATTCTGGAGAAAGCAAGCCAATCCTGCCAGATTAAACAGGCCCAACAGATGTTATGAGAGAGATTATCCCTCAAATACTAGGCCGTGCTTTGTAGGGTTTTCTAGGAATAACAAACATCTGGAATTGCAGCTGGAAACAAGCAAGCAACAATCTGATCATGAATCAGATTATTACATAGGCATACTGAGACATGCCTATGACTACTTGTGCTGGTGCATTTTGACCACTGAAGCTTCCAGGTATCTTCAAGAGCAGTAGAACATACATGTTGCAGTAGTGAATCCAAAACAGTGGTCAGACAGAAACTATTCTTCCGTGACATTCTGCAAACTTTTAATAATGTGACCTACATATTGGCATTTGAGAGATAAATCCAGCCATAATACTTAGCATTGAATTTCTCGGCCTATTAGAGTTCTCTTTTCTTCTAAAATCACTGAGTGATTTTGGACCATTCACTGTCATTCAACCCAACTTGCCTCGTATGCTTATGGTTTTTATAAGAAAATGGAAGGAGAGAATCCTGCATATGCTATCTTGAGCTGAACAAAAGGTGGAATATAAACAAAAAAGCCTTCATGCAGTGATCTCTCAGCTTGGCCTATTTTTTTTTCTTTCAAAATATGTAGTTGTGCGTCAGACTGAAGCCGCCTTTGTTATTTACTATCAGTGAAAAGATCTTAGTTTAGAGAATAATAGGTTATTGTACTGTGCGTGCCTATATGTGAATAGTATGTGTATCTCTCACACATACACACTCATTTCTGGTTTTCCTTTCTAGATGCTCTTCATGCCTACTTTGGGATTTGTGGCCTGTCTTTAATGGGAGAGTCTGGCATTCGAAAGGTTCATCCCGCCCTGAATGTAAGCACAAGGACTTCTGAACGCCTTCAACATCTTCATCAGATCTGGGCAACCCAGGACTCTAAACAGTCTTCAGAGGAAATGCACAGTGCCACATGACTGAGACTCTGTTTGAGCTTGGTAGCATAATTGTAGCCCAAGGTTCAAAGCCATGTATAACCGATGTGCTCTTTTAAAGTACTGGTATCATAGAATCAAATTCATATACTGGCATCAACTTGACAACTTCTGGATTGGACTTTTTTTTTAAAAAAATGCTTGCCTTTACAAATGCAAAGATAGAAGAATGATTTCAGAAAAAGATCTTCAAAGCGAGGCGAGTTAATGAATTATACTTTATTATTTTAAACAGTGCAATGGCAAACTATGATATAAAGAAACTTCAAAATGACCTTACATATTTTCGTACTAAATATCTTGAAATTAGTGATACCTATGTAATAAGGACTTCATATGGTATCTTATAAATTAAGTCTTAATTGCTAAAAGGTGTTCTTTAAGGTAGAGAGAATTATATAATCTTTGTAAAAAAATAAAATTATTTTATTCATCATGTAATGCTTTTATTTGGGGGTCACCTTAATTTAGAATGATATGGTTTTAAGAGGTTAGTTGGGCCCTCAATTCCAGTCACCCATTAAGTACAGCAGCCTAAATTAAACTATCCAGGTATCCCCATCTTTAGGCGATATTTATGTGTTTGATTTTTGTTTCCCAAATGTATTATGTTGTCTTTGTTGAATTATAGGTAGTCCTTGACTTGTAACAGTTCATTTAGTGACTGTTCAAAGTTACAACAGCACTGAAAAAAGTGACTAATGACTGTTTTCAGTTACAACCACTGCAGTATCCCCATAATCATATGTCCAAAATTCAGATGCTTCAGTGATCACCTTTTATGACCTGACAAGCAAAGTCAATGGGGAAACCAGATTCACTTAACAACCACTTTACTAATGTATCAATTGTAGTGATTCACTTAACAACTAGGGCAAAAAAAGATTGTTAAACAGGCAAGCTCATCTGCTGTTTCTTTGATTTCATAAACCATTATCTCTTATGAACTAGAATGGGTCCACTCACTATTCTAATCCTTTTTCTTCAAGTTTCCGCTACAATCTTCTAAGCTATATTCAGGCAGAGAAGCAACCATGCCACACACATTAGTAACAGTTGCAGGTCATTTACAGGCCCTGTCAGTTCATTTTAACTTAAGATACCACTCATACCAATCCCTTAACTTAAAAGGTAAATTCATTAACAATTCTCCCTTATACTAAATAAACTTTCTCACTGAACTCCATTGAGAGTTGATATTTGGCCTTTTCTTTATGCATTTGCTTTTACAAGTTGAATTTTAGATGACAGTAGGAGTTCTACAGGTTTTATTGAGGTTTAATAGTTAAAGTATATTGGGCTAATCTGATTAAAAAAAATTAAAATGCTGTTATTCTCAGGATCCTTCTAATACACCAAATATTGTGACATGCTACAGAAAGTTGCACAGATGGCCCAACCCACGTTACATTTAGCAGTTTCTCACTTAGTGCATTCCACTTTCTACTTTTGTAAACTTGTACTTCATAATTGTACAACAGTGAAGATAGCAGGCCACATTATTATTAGTCTGTCCTTGAAGGAAAAGATCAGGTATATAAAATAACAAAAAACTTAACAACTAAAAGCAACTGGATGAAAAGTCATTCTCTTTTACCTTTTGCACCTTGATTAGTATCTAAACAACAGATACCATTCACCATTTGCTTGAACTGCCTGGCAAACTTTCTTATTTATATTTTATAAATAACTCGAGGCAGAAAACATATGTTTATTTCTTCTCATATTTTCTGTATAACAACCCAGACAGTGGGTTAGGTGAGAGAGTGACTGACCCAAGATCACCCAGCCATTTTACATGACTAAGATAGGACTAGAATTCATGTTTCCTGATTTTTATCCCAGCCCCTTAACCACTAGGCCAGACTGATAAAACAGTGTACCCTACAGTCTCAAACTGACTGATACTATGTGGAAAGCCTAAATAGGGGAAATTCGGACTGTATTACTTAAAAAATCCCATTTTTACAGTGGTAACAAATTAAAACTACATTGGGTGATTGATAAGTCATAGTTTATGGTATACTGATCGATGGCCTACTTAATGATGTACTGTACTGTAAAACAAATCACCCGTTAGTGAAATTTGCTAGTCCATTGTGAATGGTTGTGATTGTGAATATTTGCAGACCAATTTATTTTGCACCAGTTCTGAACTTTAAACTAAGACCTTTAAACTAAAATTGAAAAATCACAGCGGTCATAGTTTTGATCTAACCTGGCAAATTATTATAATTAGAACATACCAATGTAACACATTTATAATAGATACAAGTTCATTTGCTTTTTCTTAAAGTGTTGTGATTAATGTCCTACTTTTGTTAGGTTACATCTGTGTGAAAATGTACATTTTACACAATACAGAAGGAAAAAGGGAAAGCCACAAAGTGTTCTGTAGCAGCTGGACAACTGTTAGTTCTGACTCCTATCAAGAGCTCCTCAATATCAAAAATGCAATTTCTTCCAAGCATGAAGAAGAGGAAAAATGATTTTATTTATTTTTTATTGCTCTCGGGGATGATAAATCGCATATTGGGGATTCTTGTGTCCTTTAGCCATTTTCTTTTATCTGGAGTGTGCTTTCAACTTTATCATAATTCACTGATTTTTTAACATGATTATATTTAAGTAGCTTAGACTAATGTAAGTCATTTTAAAATGACGTTTATGGTTTCCTTATTTTTTGTGGTTCACTGGGGACTGGAGGCTAAAACATACAAAGAACAGTTGTAGGAATTGGGTATGTCTAATTTAATGAAAAGAAGGGATAGGCATGCCATGACAGTGTTCCAATATCTAAGGGGTTGCCATATAGAATAGGAAATCAGCCTATTCTTCAAAGCACAGGTTAAGAAGCAATTGATGGAAACTAATCAAGATGGGAACCAACATAGAACTAAGGAGAAATTTCCTGATGGAACAGTTAATAAGTGGAGATTTTTAAGAAGAGATGGGATTTGTCTGAATTGGCATAGAATTTCCTGCTTGAGCATGAGCTTGGACTAGAATATCTCAAAGGTCCCTTCTAGCTCTGTTATTTTCTTCTGTGTTTCTTGAGGTTCCAGTTGTAATGTATTATGCTGAAAAATATAGAACACATATTATGTACTTAGCAGAATATATAGGATGAGCCTTAATTTTTAATTATTGGGAGCCTTCTAAGTTTTTTATGGTATTTTTTAATTGATGCTTTACCATTCATATGTTCAGATTTTCATTTATGGGTTTAACATTTTCCATATCCACCTATGCTATGTTTGCATTTCCTTAGGAATAAATGTAGCAATTGCTTTTGGATTTTTTTAAGAACAAGGGATCTTTTCCTTCCCATCAGCCTAAAGGCATCTCAACACCTGTACAAACCTCAATTAAATCTCAAAAACCTATTTTGGTATCCCATTTTAAGACTTATTATATGGAGACTGTTATTTCTGAATATTAATGTATCTCTCATCTTACCCCCTCCCCTCATATTTTAATCCTTCCTAACTCAAAGTAATGTAGGAATAACCTTGTGTAAAGGTCTTGAGACATTGTCTTATCATCTGAAGAAGAGTGGAAGAGAACCAGATTTGCAGGGGTGGCGGAGTTGAGTTGAAAATGGACCACATCCAACCAGAGGATAGAAAGAATAATGTTCCCCCTATAGGAGATTTCTAGATTTCAGTGAGACAGTAGTCCAGTATGTTACTGATTCCTTCATGCTAAGCCCCCTCCCTTCTCCTAACTGGTCATGTGATCTGGAATGTTGTTACCAGTCAGGTTTGAAAAGCTATACTATCTTGTTTCTTCTTTTCTTCCCCTTTTGTTCTGATTATTGATTCTGAGACATTAAAAGATAAGAGTAAGAGTTGGAAGGGACCTTGGAGGTCATCTAGTCCAACCCCCTGCCCAGGCAGGAAAAACTACACCTCTTTAGATAAATGGTTATCCAACATCCACACTGTTTTGTACCTTTCAGGTATTACTCTCATGTGACTGCCAGAACGTGTCCTACCATGTATATGACTATATAATACAAGCAGAATGCAATTCTTAACTTTAGTGTATTTCTGTCTGAAAATTGAAATTCAGCTGGCAGGCAACTGCCATGTCTTTCTTTCCCTGCATGGCTCATGGCTCACCATCCAAAATTTATGAACTCCCTTGGATGACATCTGTTTGCTGTTTTGCTCCTGATATTTGTAACAGCGATATGCTCTGCAGAATGTACACTGTCCCCTTCGATGCTGTAATTGGCTCTGGCCGTGATGCTTCTGGGAAAGGGAAAAAAAAGAAAAGAAAAATAATCTGACCCCCACGGCTGAAATATACCTGGTGGAAACAGCTGTCCTATCAACCTGCTCTTATTTCCTACAACCTGGGCTCAGGTGAATTGAAAAGATCCTTATTGTAAATTGGAAAGATCCTTCCTAAGTAACTAGCTACAGTTTCCAGTTTCCTTGCTCCGCTTTCTCCAGTGGGCTAGCAAGAAAGGAATGAAATTAACACTGAAATTGGTGGTGTATTAGTTTAGTCAGTTCTTGCTTTGTGCGTCCCTCTGGACCCATATATGGACTCCACCAAAGGCCCTCAAATTTTCTAGAAGCAAATGACCCCACACTGACTCTCTGATTCCTTGTGATATCAGACAACAGAACTGTTGTGGTCTGCCAGTAGCCTGAAGAACTAGTGGTGGAGTCGGACAGTGAGGAATGCTGGGGAGGAACATGGGCCAATACCGGAGTCTGGGGAAGGCCCTGATGACAGCTCTGTGTTGGGGGCAGAGATGTGGCCAGGACCGTCTGAGAGTGATGCACGGACTCTGAAGCCTCCAGAGTCAGACAGTAGAGAGGCAGAGGAACAGAAGGAGCCTGTTGCTAGTACATGCATGTGCAGAGCTACCAGAAGGTAAGAACAGCTAGGGCAAAGGTGACTCAGAAGTAAGGTCAGGAAATGATCAGTTTGAATCCCCAGTGCTGTGTAATGGGGTGAGCTCCCATTACCTGTCCCAGCTTCTGCCAACCTAGCAGTTTTGGAAGCACGTAAAAATGTAAGTAGAAAAAATAGGGACCACCTTTGGTGGGAAGGTAACAGCGTTCCATACGCCTTTGGTGTTTAGTCATGTCGGCCACATGACCATGGAGACGCCTTTGGACAGCTCTGGCTCTTCGGCTTTGAAACGGATATGAGCATCGCCCCCTAGAGTTGGAAACAACTAGCACATATGCGCAAGGGAAACCTAATGAAGTAATTCTCAGCTGTTAAAATAAAATAGGTGTGTTTGGGACTAATTGTGTTTTGTACTGACTACGGAAACCTAGGTCACAACAAAAACTAAGAAGTAAAGGTAAAGGTTATCATTGCAATATGTGCTAGTCATTCCTGACTCTAGGGGATGGTGCTCATCTCTGTTTCAAAGCTGAAGAGCTTGTCCAACAATGTTTCTGTGGTCATGTGGCCAGCATGCCAAAGGTGCATGGAACACTGTTAACTTCCCACCAAAGGTGGTCCCTATTTTTTCTACTTGCATTTTTTCATTGCTTTTGAACTACTATGTTGGCAGAAGCTAGGACAAGTAATGGGCGCTCACCCTGTTACGTGGTACTAGGGATTCAAACTGCTGGATTGTTGAACTTTTGGTTAATAAGCTCAGCATCTTTGCCACTGAGCCACCACTCAGAATGCTGTCTTCCTAAAGCTTTAGCTTGCCTTAAACTTCCTAAATCCCTCTTTGTCTCCAATCTGTTCTTCTTACTTGTATCATGTCACTTTATCATTGCTTCATCCTCTTGTGTTCCCTGATCATTAAAGAAAAAAACATTTTAAAGAAACTATAGACAGGTATTGTCCAATTTATGATGAGGGAAGACTTTTCATAAATAAAAAGGTAAAGGTTTCCCTAGCACATATGTGGTAATCGTTTCTGACTCTAGGGGGCGGTGCTCATCTCCTTTTCAAAGCCGAAGAGCCAGCGCTGTCCGAAGACATCTCCGTGGTTATGTGGCCGGCATGATTAAACACCAAAGGCGCACAGAACGCTGTTATCTTCCCACCAAAGTTAGTCCCTATTTTTTTTCTACTTGCATTTTTACATGCTTTTGAAACTGTTAGGTTGGCAGAAGCTGGGACAAATAATGGGAGCTCACCCCATTATATGGTACTAGGAATTCGAACCTCTGAACTGCCAACCTTCTGATTGACAACCAACTGTCTTACCCACTGAGCCACCATGTCCCTATTTTCATAAATATTTTGCTACAAATACTGCATAGACAAATCTGTAAATTTACTTTCTTTCCTTTTTTTTTTTGGTTTTTCAAATTTTCCAACTTCAAGGTTGTTCTGTTCTTTTCTCAACTTCTGCTACTTAAAAGAATTTCATACATAATTTTGTGCACCTGCATTTTCATTTGCACATTTCTTTATGCATATTTTGAGAAGCAGTTCCTCCAATGCAACACATTTCATGTATTATTTTCATCAAAATGAGCATTGCTTTGCACATTTTCCTGAATACATACATTTTCATTTTCTTTTTTAAAAAAAAGTGTTGCAAAAATTGTCTTTTTGAAGACACATTAAAACTTCACATTAACATGTCAATCAAATCTATGCCTCTCTAGTCCCATTTTGCACAGAATTTAGAATTTGAGTAACTAGATAAAGATGTGATCAGAGCCAGTCTATGGATACCTTTTTTTGGGGGGGGGGCTGAGCATCAGGACTCCTCTTAATCCTTGCAGTTGAAAGGGAAGATACAAACCTCTAACAACATTCCCATGATATTCATATTCTCCAGCTTTGCCATGTGACAGGTCATTATTTATTTATTTATTTATTTGTTTGATTTATATACCGCCCCTCTCCTCGCGGACTCGGGGCGGTGCACAGCCAGTC